>CM034150.1:585317066-585577066 GCA_019776745.2 Taxus chinensis | reverse complement strand
AATAAGCTTTTCTATTAGGAACAGTTATAAGGATGAGAGTTGGTGTGATGTTATCCCTATGGATGCATGTCATATGCTACTAGGAAGACCATGGCAATTTGATAGAAAAGTTATTCATGATGGGGGAAAGAATACTTATACTTTCTGGAAGGATGGCACAAAAATAGTTTTGCTACCTCTTAAAGAAGAGGGGAAGGCTGAAAATATGCTTTCTGCAAAGGAATTTGTGAAGGAGGCAAAGGCAACCAGTTTTTGTTATGCACTAGTTGCAAATAAGGATGAACTTGTAAGTGCTCAAATACCAATAGAAACATCAGAATTAATTTAAGAATTTTCCGATGTTATTCTTGATGAGCTACCAGATGGATTACCACCCAAAAGAGATATTCAACACCACATTGATTTGATTCTAGTGTCTTCACTCCCAAATCAAGTGGCTTATAGGATGAGCCCAACATTGCATGCAGAGTTGAATAGGCAAGTGGCAGAGCTTGTGTGAAAGGGGGTTGTAAGGGAGAGCATGATTCCATGTGCAACACCAGCTTTATTAACACCAAAGAAAGATGGAACATGGAGAATGTGCACAGATAGCAGAGCAATCAATAAAATTACAATCAAGTATCAGTTCCCAATACCTTGCCTTAATGATATGATGGATGTGCTTGTTGGATCTAAGTATTTCACCAAGATTGATCTTCAAAGTGGTCATCATCAGATTTGGATCAGATAAGGAGATGAGTGGAAAATAGCATTCAAGATAGGTAATGGACTATATGAGTGGTTGTTGATGCCATTCGGGTTATCCAATGCACCTAGTACTTTTATGAGATTGATGAACACCGTGCTACGGGAGTATAATGGTAAGTTTGTTATGGTTTATTTTGATGATATCTTGATATTTAGTAAAACTAAAGAAGAGCATTTGAGGCATCTAAGGTTGGTATTTGAAGTGTTAAGGAAAGAGAAACTCTATGCAAATATGAAGAAGTGCACATTCATGCAAGAGAGTTTGGTATTCTTGGGCTTTATTATTTCAGCAGATGGGGTACAGATGGACTCATAAAAGATAAAGGCAATTATTGAATGGCCTACTCCACGGAGTATAACAGAGGTAAGGAGCTTTCATGGTCTAGCAACATTTTACAGAAAATTTATTAAAAATTTCAGCAGTATTGTAGCTCCTATAACAGATTGCACAAGAGGAAGGGAGTTTTTGTGGACAAAGGTAGCTGAGGATAGTTTTCAACTCTTGAAGAAGAAGGTGACAGAGGCACCCATTTTGGCACTACCGGATTTTGATAAAGTGTTTGATGTTGATTGTGACGCCTCACATGTGGGTATTGGGGCTGTTCTAAGTCAAGGAGGAAAGCTAGTAGCTTTCTTTAGTGAGAAACTGAATGACGTAAGAAAGAACTACTCTACTTATGATGTGGAATTTTATGCAATTGTACAAGCATTAAGGCATTAGAGGCATTACTTAGTGCCTAAGGAGTTTGTGTTATTTACAGACCACATAGCCCTGAAGTATGTGAATACCCAAAAGAATTTGAATAGTAGGCATGCAAAGTGGGTATAATTTTTGTAGGGATATACTTTTTCTCTAAAACATAAATCTGGAAAACATAATCAAGTTGCAAATGTATTGAGTAGGCGTGTGACTTTGTTTACCACTATGGAAAATGAGGTGGTAGGTTTTGAAGCAATAATGGCTTTGTATTCTTCTGATTCTGATTTCAAGGATATTTTTGAAAGACTAATTAGTCCATTGTCAGACAATGCAGGAGATGTCCTGGATGAGTATATTTTACAGGATGGCTACCTATTCAAGGGACGCCAACTATGTATTCCAGTTGGGTCTATGAGAGAGAATATAGTGAAAGATTTGCATAGAGGAGGGTTGGCTGGGCATTTTGGTAAAGATAAGACGATAGCCTTGGTAGCAGACAAATACTATTGGCCAAATTTGAAAAGAGATGTGGTAAGATATGTGGAGAGATGTCAAATTTTCCAAGTCTCGAAAGGCCATGTACAGAATACAGGGTTGTATATGTCGTTTCCTGTTCCTAAAGGGTCATGGACAGATCTGATTATGGACTTTGTTTTGGGATTACCAAAAACACAACAAGGTAATGACTCAATTTTTGTGGTTGTTGATAGGTTTTCTAAGATGGTTAATTTTATTGCCTGCAAGAAAACAAGTGATGCAACAGGCATAGCAGATTTGTTTTTCAGAGAAGTTGTTCATTTGCATGGTGTTCCAAAAACCATTACTTCAGATAGGGACACAAGGTTCTTAAGTCACTTCTAGCGGACTTTATGGAAGAAATTTGGAACTCAACTATAGTTCAGTAGTGCCTATCATCCACAAACTGATGGGAAAACAGAGGTGGTAAATAGGAGTTTGGGAAACCTGTTAAGGTGCATTGTTGGGGAAAATCCGAAACAATGGGACTTAGCATTACCACAAGCTGAGTTTGCATATAACAGTTCCATAAACAGATCCATGGGAAAGTCTCCATTTTCAATTGTGTATGGGAGTAATCCAAATGGGGTGTTAGATTTGGTACAACTACCAGTTGATGGCAGAGTCAGTGATGATGCAGAAGCATTTGCCGAACATATACAACAATTGCAGGAAGAAGTGCGGAAGAAGCGGCAGAATAGTAATGATAAGTATAAAGAAATAGTAGATGTGCATAGACAGAGAAAGGTATTTACAATTGGTGAGTTGGTTATGGTATATCTGTGGAAGGAAAGGTTTCCAAGAGGAACCTATAACAAGTTGAAGTACAAGAAGATTGGTCCCTATAAAATTGTGAAAAAAATAAATGATAATGCTTATGAGGTAGAATTGCCAGGGAATTTTGATATTTCTCCAGTGTTTAATGTTTCATATTTGTATTCTTTTCATGGGGATGGTGTAGAAGGGGATGTTATTGATGAAGTAGTAAATTGGAGGCAGAAAATTTCAGTGAAGAAGAAAGAAGAAGTGGATCAGATTCTAGATAAGAAAACAATGGACACGCGAAATTTGAAATACAATAAATATTTGGTACATTGGAAAGGAATGGAACAAGAGGACAATACTTGGGTCATAGAGTGGGAGATTCAAAAGTTGGATGCAGATAAATGGAAGCATTTTGAAGAAGACAACTTGCAGGAGCTGCATTTTTTTCAAGCAAGGGAGAATGATGCGCCAGAATTAGCAAGAACTTGACAACGTCATAACTTGAGCTCCGGGTGTCCGTTTGAGTCCATTTTTTTTTAAACCACGTGTTTCGATGAGACGAACACAGTAGTAACCTACCCTACCAGTTGGGGCAAGTTTTCGACACATTTTCGGGCCCTAAATCCACCATCTTGAGGCCGAAAATTAGGATTTAAGTTATAGTTCAGTTTTTTCTATTTTTGAGCATTACTTAATTTTAGTCTATTAATTGCGTTATGAGTTAGAAATTCGACAATTCCTCTAATTTAGGGATGTAGAAGATGCGTGGAAATTTCTGTGCCTGTAGGAATAAGCATGCGAACTTACTAAGAATAGCAGGTTCTAGTAAACTACTAAAAATAGTAATTTCCGCCACCTAGAGTAGATTTAATCAGAGTTAGCTAGAGTTTACTTGGCAACTCGAGTTGGGAGTTGTTTTCCTATTTAGGAAACATTGTAATTCATTATTTGATAACAAAGAAGGAGATCTATTTTATTTTGGAGTTCATATTATTTGCAGTATATCTGGTTTGTTCTTAATTTGGCTACATTAATGAGTGGTAGCGCTTTGTTGTCAATTTAATTTGTAGTAAACATGTTACATGAAGACTTTCGTACATGTGCAGATTTTATATCATGAGTGGTAGCCTTTTGTAGCCATTTTTTTCGAACTAAATATGAATACATTTGATATTTTTTGGATAGTTAATTACTTTTCTAGTTGATGTGGTTTGTAATTATCTCCGGGGAAATTATGCTAGTGTTGCATCAATTGTTTGGTTGGTCTTTTGTTGAATTTTTTTTTTTTTGTATAGTCGATAACGGGTGGGATTGATAGTGGTAGTGTAATAATATACATGAAACATTACATTGATTTGTTATATGTGTACATTTAAATTTGTTACCAATTTGTACATGTACAATTGCAAATCTTATATCACGACATTCGAACTAAACATGTATACATGAAGACCTTTGTACATTTGCAGATTTTATATCATGAATGGCATCCTTTTGTGTTCAATTTTATTTTCACTAAACATGAATACATTTTATACCCCTTGAATGACACTGCCGCTTTGGATACAAAAAGTGTTGAGTAAAGTAGTAGTGGAGGTGCTATCAAAGTATATGGTAGTATTTACGACGGGTTGAGTGATAGTAGTCTTGACTCCTCCTTTCTTCTTGCTCCAAGTGTTGTTACATACACCAATTTTTAGTACCTTTCGAATGAAAAAGGAGGTGAAATCCAAAAATTTGCAAACGAGGGAACTCTAGAGAAAGGTGTGAATGTCAGACCTTGACTTATCAGTGGTTCCAATGTTAATAATTGCTCTATGCAAAGTAAGTCCTTGGGACTTATGAATAGTTAATCCCCAGGCCATTTTAATCAGAAATTGTCTTCAATTCCCTCTTGAAATAGGGGGTATGGGAATATGTAATGGGTTGGAGGGATCCCAACACGAGTCGTTGTATCAATCAAATTTGACAACAACAAATAAAGGTAATGTTGGTGTTAGCATTGATGCGTCGTAGACATTGTCGGTGATTTTTCCTGTAGAACAATTTACGAGGCCTATGTGAACCCTGAAATTTACAATGTGCAGGCCTGCCTAGATTGTGGATGTGGAGATGTTGAATTTTGAAACACCGGTAGGGGCGAGCAGAAGGAGAGGTGAGGGAGATGTGGTTGATGTTGTTGTGAATGAATTCCATATTTTATTTATCAGAAATTATTTTTTTGTGCCATTTGTTCCTTGAATTATCAATCTTAGTGGAGGTAGAAGGGGTTTGTTTGCTAAATGGTGTAGTATGGTATCAAGAGCTATATTCATTGTTATGAAGACAAAGGTAATGTGGAAGATGGTGATGTGGCCTCTATGTTGGTGTTAATTATGTTTGACTTTTCTCTCTTCGATGAATGATGAACTAGTTATCTACAAATCATGTGGAATGTCAGGTATGTTACAATTATTTTGTATGTCAAAATCTCATTTCTTCAACATTTCAAGATTGTCAAGACCTGTGTTGTTTCCCAAAAGAAGTTTTTACGAAGACCTATCATTCATGCAATGGTTCGTGTTGAATACTGCATTCGAGCTCAGAGTAAGAACTAACATCTGTAGTCATGTCATGTATATGCGGTAGTGCGTCAAACATGCCACAATCTGTAGTTGTGTTTGAATAGGTCCCAAGTTCCATTGATGTCATGTGGGGTTGAGTCAAATTTGGAGGCAATATTTCTGAAAGGGTTTTATAAAAGGAGTTATGACTAATAGAAAAGGTCATAGGACGTTGAATTTTGAGTTGGGACATCCAAAAATGTTGGGTGGATCCGAACAATTGTTTGAGTTGATCACAGTTTCCATTTATCACCTTTACGGTTCTTCTTGTAGCTCCAATCTCGAGCAACCTGAATAAGAGGTAGGTGTTTCGTGGTTGCAAGGAGAACTCTATATGCATCCAAGAAAGAGGTTATTTCTTGTACATCGGTGTCACTTTCAACGACACGTCTCAAGTTTTTTTTCCAACATTTAATGATAAAAATGAACAGCTACACATAACAAGTGGTAATTTTTTGCAGCATGTGGCATGTTTCTTGTGTGTTTATGTCATGTTCGACAACATTTTCTACATGCATTTTTTAGATCGCAATATGTGATGGAGAATCCGCATCAGCATCTCTTGAAAATATGGATAGCATTTGGTGATAGGTTTCTGAACATTGCTTTACTTTTGAAGCATATTTTGTAATATACTTAAGAACTACAAGGTGGGAAAGTACCAATTGGCAATCGACATTTTATCTCCATATAGATATCATAGTTTTATTGTGGATGTTCAATCTACCATTGTTTCTTGAAGGGAGGTACTTAATTTTCCCATCACTTTCAATGAGCAAGGATGAAGTAGGTTGTGTGGCCCAGGGGGTGTTGTACCTACACTGCAACTGTGATTGCTTTTTATGCAAGAATGTATTCTTTGAACATTTAGTGTGACACTGAACATGATTAAGTATTTCTTCAAGGTCCACATGTGGGGACGATGATAGAATTTGTGTTGTATTTAGTAAACAAGGGTCTTCTAAGAGTGACCTGCGAACAAAATCCAAGCGGTTGCAAGCTCGGAGGGGGTTCCAGGTAAACACGAACTTATTGAAGTATTGTTTTATTGCCTCAATAATTTTTGTATCCTCCCAGTCCATTGCATAAACTTCAGAGGCATTCTCAAGCCCCAATAAATTTTGGACATGTGTGGAGCCTCTATGTTGTCATTCATATGTGCGAGATGAGGGAACATAAATATTAGCTATGTAGTATGGAACAAATAAAAAAGTATATTTTATTACCTATACCAAAATTCTACTGCTCCAAGTTCCTTCTGCAATATAAACATGTTTGATATTTTTTTTTTCCTATGGGGTGTATTTCCAATGTTTTTATTGCTTTTAGTAGGTCCTTCTGGCCTCTTCTCAATCCGTTCAGATCCTTTGACCTTTCATTTGACATTTGATATGGTTGATTGAAGTTCTTTCTTTTTATTGTTCAAGTACCATCACATGCAAAGTCCAGTGATTACCTCCCTCCTACTTTTAACGTAGATACATCTATCTGTAAAAGAAATTTACTGAATTGATGCTTTTATATTAAACCTTTGTCTCCTTGCACTTGTGCATGGAAACTATTGAGCACTACATGACTAATGCAGATGCAGTAACGATTTTATTTGGTAAATAAAATGATGTTTTTTTGTTGCTTTTAAAGATGTAGCTTTGCGAGGAAGATGAGACCCCTGTTTTGGGATTGATACATCCCAAATTAAAGCAAAAGAAAAACTCAATATTGGATGGAGTACATGTTTCTTGGGAATTTACTTATCAGTTTTTGGCTCAGAATACCTTATTTTAACAATAATCTTACATGGCAGTATGTTATGTTGACATGGGATTTGAAAGTTTAATATATAGTCATAAACTCAAGCATACTAAGCTACAATCTTATTGATAAGCCTAATCAGAAAGTGTGAGAGAGGCATGCACTAGAATATTGGGCGGTTTCCAATATGATGGCTAATCGGAGCACAATTGTAAATGGGATTTCTTAACTTTATGAGTAGCTTAGGTTATTATGTTCCTACTTTTCTTTATAAATATGTAACAGAAAAATCACAAATTATTAACATAGTTTTTCCTCAAACTAACTGTAAAGATGCCTGAAAACACTATATGAACAAATTGGTTGCATTAAGAATGGGGCACCTTTACGGGTTTGATAGATTCAACATGATGGGTCTTTAACAACAAAGACAACAACTAATCCAAGGTAAGTAGTGAGAATAAAACCACAAGGCAACAAACTATCTATTCAAAAAATCAAGTGACTAGTTTTCATATGAGTACACTGATTGGCGCTATCTCCAAAATTTCCCGACTACAGGGCTCCCAATTTGTATCACTAAAATAAGGAAATAAAAACAAAATGCACGTCAAAACTGTCAAAACGGCCGTCAAATTAAATCGCACTGAAAAAACGTCCAAATGATCGTCAAATTTGACATAGTCATGTGAACGATCGCAAGGCCCTTTCCTATAGGGGAGACGCCTTCAACGTAATTACTCATGGAAGCCATCAATTTAACATAAAATACATTGCTTGGGTTGTAGTTGGGTTAATTCCACATTGGTAATAATTGAGGAGTAATCACTTATCGAAGCCAACAATTTAACATGAAATACATGATTAGGTTGTAATTGGGTTGATTCCATATTGATAATAATTGTGAGGGATACTTTATTAGGTAATATATACTTCAAATATTTGACCCAATAGAAAAAGTTAAAGATGAAACCCTAAATTGGAAGAATAATATTTAAGGTGGTTATATACTAAAATAGGTACATTTACCTTGTCATTATTATCAAAAATAATTTTTTTCGAAAATATGAATACATTATTGAATATTCGTTATTGTAATAAACACACAATAATAAATAATCTAATGTATAGTGTTTTATAAACAAATATCCCATATAAGAGTATTAAAAAAGTCCAACAAAAAAAACACCAAATGGGATAGAGGAGTGATTTAGTGAATCCTAATAACAAAGTAGTTTAATCAGCAGCCCATCATGGGAAATCCGCCTATTAACAACGTTTGGTGGAGAAGTTCCTGAAAATAGGAGAGGGAAATGAAACCCCTGTCAACCAGTTCTTCATACCGGGGGCTGAAGAAGAGTTCTTTTCCGAATCTAACGACGATCTTGATGTTTCTTGTCTGATTAAACCTCCACACAAACTCAGAACCAAGCAACACAATAATAGCCACGAAATATTTATTATGTGCTTCCAAGTTCCAACCAAACGGTTACATAAAGCTATGAAAATAAACTAATATTGAACAAAAGGCAAATGAAGAGGCTGATGAATCTCAATGAAAGCTCTCGTAGAGAGATGAAAAAATATGTTGGCCAAAAAACCCAGAAAGCATAAACTCTATTTATTTTTAAAAGGGGAAGAAGATAAAGTGGTTTGAATGTGTAATTGTTCCCTAATTTCAGTGATCATGTCCTGCAAAAGGAAATATTCCATGAATGCCTACCACCATTAATGCATTTGGTGTGCCACTATCTCCATCTTCATCCTCATCCACGAAGGTAATACAGTAACTGCCCTGAACCGTGCATGGCAACACTTCCAATATCATTAGTGCGAATTTACTAAGCACTAACCCGTTATGGCCACTCCAAACCATCTCGCCCTGAGCATGATGAAAAACATTGATACTCTTTATGTGGTGGCTCTGTTGTTATTAAATATTGAAACTAACATCTTGCTGGAAAATGCAGCCGCGAGATTGTTATCATCATCAAAAGAAGAAGTCGAGCCCGATGTGATCACTTCCCCACACTTGAAGCATAAATATTCTTTGGTTTGCTGAGAAACGTGAGATATGTCGCTAGTGAACTTTTCGAAAGAGACTTTGTCAACCGCAAGCAATGGCTTCTCCACAAATTTACAGAAACAACTCCAGTAAAATAGTCGAAAAATGTGAAAACGTCCAGACGGCCATCAAACCATCAAAATTAACATAGTCGCAGAAACGTCCGGAAGTGCCTTTTCCATAGGGGAACGCCTTTGGCGTAATTAGCATCATTGTTCGAAATCAATTTGGGGAATTTTGCTAAGTTTAGAGGTTGATTTGGAGAAGGGTGGTGGCGGTGGTTTTAATGCCACTATGCGTCTTTGTGTTAGTTTAATGAGTAAATGCAAATATCACGGAGCCTTGGGAAGCTGGAAGCTTCTCCAAGAAGCTACCAAGTAGTTTGTTGCATGCCATTTTTCACTTCACTCTAGGTGTTTGCTAACTCTTCCTCTGGGTTTGAAGGGCCTTACATGCATTTGAAGGATAAATATGCTCAGAGTAAAAATAGAACTTTGCCTTTATCTTATTAAGGGAATGATTTTTAAGGAGGGATATGATTTGTTTCGACTGGTTTGAAGTTACTAATTTTATTTGGGGGTTTCGAATCCATAGACTTGCTGTTTGCTTCATCACTTACTAGAGGAGGTGAGGGATTTCAAATGATTTCACTAAAACACAGGAAATACTTGTTCTAATTCCCGCCTAATAATTTATCTCATTCGATATTTGCACGTATGAATTTCTACAATATTGTTTGGTACAGTTAGCATGCGATCATGAAAAAGGTTACTGGGTTTTGGTGTTTGCTTGATAATGCATTTTAGGCATGAAGATGATCTCGTGGGAGTTACGATGTTGGCTGTGAATGTTTTATTCTGTTGCTTTGGATGGATTTTCTGAACATTCCTTTTAAGGGTTTTATTATCTCGATTTTTCCGAGTGTTCTATTAAAACTGGTTTAATCCTGGACTCTTATGACGACTGAGATTGTGATATGTTTCTTGTGAATGAATTGATGTCGATAGACCTGCTGTAATTTGGGTATAGTAACTATAGTTGGGTTCTGTGAAAGTGAGAACGAAACCCCTTTCTCAGGACTCTGTGATATTTAATGTTGTTATCCATTATTTTAGTTGGCGAATTCCTATGTTTTGTTTAACAGGATTTACTTCTGGTTCAAATCTGGTTCCACAAAACTTCTAGGCTTGGGAAGGATTACGTTTTATTTCTGTCGTCGTGTCTTCTTGCTCCTCAAGCAGACTGTAGACCGCACCTTACGGAACTCTACTCGACTGTTTAAATGAAATTATTTCCCTTATCAATATGGTTTCTAACCAAGCTATCATTAGTTTAGTCGTGTGGGTTCTTGGGTGAATTTTCGGTTCTAGGTTGACCAGAATATGGTCCATTTAACTATTAAACAGTTCCTTGTAGCATCGAAAGGAAATGGAGGAAGTCTTCAGTTGGGTCAGCTTTGATTTAGGTGGAACTTCGTCCTATTTTACTAGCTTGTAGTGGATAGTAATTTAAACACCTTCGATATCAGCGTTCGTTGTTTTAAGCATTGAAATTTATTAAGGTATATTAGATCTACCTTAACGTAGTCAAACTATGTGTGTGAGTTTGGGTTATGGCTAGTTTCATCTCAGGACCATCAGGGCAGCGTCCTGGTTTCTGTATTATTACTATATGAGGATAGTATTGATATTTCAGGCATAACTGTTTGAGTGTTTCCTGTTGTATGACATTTGCATGGTTGTATAAATAAAGATCTGTCAAGGTCTCACAATCCATTTTGTTTTTGGTAAGTTTTGAAGGTTATACAAAAATAAATCATCGCAGTTATGTATTATAATATGCTAATGTTACCATTAAGGTTTTCAAAACTGAAAAACAGTGATTAGAACTTAAAAAATAGTGATTCAAATGTTCTATGAAATCAACTATATTGTTGATATGATTATAATTATTGCAGCTTCTCTTCATTCAAATATCTTATGGTATAAACTGTTAAGAGGGAAGTAGGACATTTCTTCCCAGTTCTCGCAAACTGACAATTGCTAACCTCTTGCAGATGGAGTACTCTTAGACCGAGTGCGAAAAAAGTTGGAAAATGTATTTGTTCTATTTGACTGATAAAAGATGCTTGTATTGCACAGTGATTGTGTAAATTAGTGAAATATTGCTCTATTGATTATCTGATGAAAAAGCGGAAAAGGTCTGTTATGTTATGTCTACTTAGAAAAGAAAATATTGAATTGTATTCCTTATTATTACTTCAGAAAAGTGTAGAAAGGTCTCTTGATTTTGATTGATTACCTTATTGTAAACTTATCTGGAAATAATATGTACTATTGAATGAATAAGTATGATGTACTTAAGGAAAGAGACATGCATATTTGCTTTATTATTGGTCCTAAGACTAGCAATCGCATGTGTACAATGCAATGTGAACGTTGAACGATATATGTTATTTGATTTAGAGGGGTAGTTATTACTTGTGTAGTTGATGTTGATAATGGGTGTGATTGAATTTGTTAAGTGTAGGAATATAGATGAACCACTTCATTTAAAGGTTCTATCTCTACATTTCAAACTTGTTACAAATTTGTACATATACATTTGTGATTCTCATATCATGAGTGGTAGCGTTTTCTGTCAATTTTATTTGTATTAAACATGTTACATGAAAACTTTCGTAAATGTACAGATTTATATCATGAGTGGTAGCCTTTTGTGGCCATTTTTTTTGCACTAAACATGAATACATTTGATATTTTTTTGGATAGTTAATTACTTTTATAGTTGATGTGGTTTGTAATTATTTCGGGGAAATTATGCTAGTGTTGCATCAGTTGTTTGGTTGGTCTTTTGTTGACAAAACCTTTTTTGTATAGTCAATAACGGGTGGGATTGATAGTGGTAGTGTAGGAATATAGATGAAACATTACATTGATTTGTTCTATGTGTACATTTAAATTTGTTACAAATTTGTACATGTATAGTTGCAAATCTTATATCACTACATTTGATCAAAACATGTATACATGAAGACCTTTGTACATTTACAGATTTTATATCATGAATGGTAGCCTTTTGTGGGCAATTTTATTTTCACTAAACATGAATACATTTTATACCCCTTGAACAATAGGTATGTTCCAATTATTGTGTATGTCAAAATCTCATTTCCCCAACATTTCAATACTGATTTTCTATTAAAGTCGGAACAAATGTTGCGAAATACATTAGAAAGGATGTTAGATAAAACTTAGTTGCGTAATATTTGAATACAAATTCAAGTGAGACATGTAAGTTTGCTAATACTCACTCTTAAGAATGTAGTGAATGTGAAGTGTTGTAGTCAAAGTAGATTGAAAGAATGACTAAGTGCTTTAACATATTATCTCTCCATGAAACTAAAATGAGACAGAATATGCAATTATATATAAACAAATCTAGAATGGTTATGGTACATTCCAAATTTCTTTATTACCTCAACAAGTTTGAGTGCATCATTGTTAGAACTATTTTGTGCATATCTTACAATCATAGCATTCCATGAGACCACATTTCTTTGAGGGATTTTGCAAACAAAAAACGGTATATGTTATTTGTGTTATAGGGATAGTTTTTACTTTTGTAGTTGTGTTTCTTTAAACTATGGGTGATTGATTTTGTATGTGTATAAATATAGACGAGTCACTTCATTTAAAAACATGAGGTTTAACCCTTTAAACTATTCAAAATGCAAAAAAGTGATATAATGTACAAAGCTTTGGATGGAAACAACTATAATTTGCATTGTCCTTTCTCGCCATTTTAAATTTGTAGGTATTTGTGTGCAGATGAAGACATTAAAAATGTGTTATTGTTGGTTAACATAAAGAAACGGGCAACAATAAAAAGGAAAATTCGAACATGTATGTTGAAACGTGTAATTTTGTAATTGTAGATATATAGACGAACCACTTCATTTAAAAGTTTCATCTCTTCATTTCAAAGTTGTTACAAATTCATACATATATATTTACAAATCTCATTTCATGAGTGGTATCGTTTTGCAAACTATTTTATATGAACTTAACACAGGAAGAATTAATATATCCACACTAATATATAAACTTCAATATATCATAATTAAATGGTTTCTAGGATGGAAGAAGTATTGAGTAAAGTAGTAGTGGAAGTGCTATCAAAGCAGAGTGTAGTATTTACGAAGGGTTGAGTGATAGTAGTCTTGTTTCCTCCTTTCTTCTTGCTTCAAGTGTTGTTACATGCACCATTTTTTAGTACCTTTCGAATGAAAAAGGAGGTGAAATGCGTAGATTTGCAAGCGAGGGAACTCTGGAGAAATATGTGAATGTCAGACCCTACCTTTCAGTGGTTCCAATGTCAACAGTTGCTCTGTGTAAAGTAAGTTCTTGTGACTTGTGGATAGTTAATCCCCATGCCATTTTAATTGGTAACTATCTTCGATTCCCTCTCGAAATAGGGGGTATGGGAATATGTAATGGGTTGGAGGGATCCCAACATGGGTCGTTGTATCAATCAAATTTTACAACAACAAATAAAGGTAATGTAGGTGGCTGCATTGATGCGTCGTAGACAATGTCGGTGATTGTTCCTATGGCACCATTCACGACGCCTGCATCAACCCATAGATTTGCAATAAGCTTGATTTTTTATTGTTTGCACATTTGAACTTTGTGTTCCAACTGATCATCATCAAGATTTCCTGGTTTAGTCTGCCTGTTACTTTTAGCACTAGATTGGGTGATCGGAACATTCAATGACTTCAACATATGTAGGTTGTGGGAGTCCACAAGATCATTTTTTGCAAACAAATGTGGTGTGTCTTTAAAAATGTTGAGCTCCTACTGAGTTAGGTGTGTATTTTTGCGAGACATTAGGAGTTCCCAATCCTCAATTAGATGGGTTGAATCTCACATGTGGTGCAGTAAATTCCAGAATAAAACTTGTGCATTGGTTGTTCCTTGTTACTGAAATATTGTTTGCAATATAATAGAAGAGTGAAATCCTTTCCAAAGGGTTGCTCCATAGGAATTACTTGCGTAAAGAGGACTGTCCAAAACCAGTGGTAATTGGCCGAGATCACCGAGGAGGATGACTGATATGTTCCCAAATTCAGATGTTCTTGAGTGTGGGAAAACTTCGTGGAGCCTACTATCAATTTTTCTTAGCAAATTTGGGTCAATGAAACTCATTTCATCAATAAGAACATATTCTATATGTTTCAGCGACTCTTGAAAAGACGATAATGCACTACTTTCAAGGGGTTTGAGTTCTTTGATTGGAATACGCACAGTTGCATGGATTGTGGATGCGGAGATGTTGAATGTTGAAACACCAGTAGGGGAAAGCACAAGCAGAGGTGAGGGATATGCGGTTGGTGATGTGAATGAATTCCGGATTTTATTTATCAGAAATGATTTTCCTGTGCCAGTCGTTCCTTGAATTATCAATCTTAGTGGAGGTAGAATGGTTTTGTTTGCTGAATGGTGTAGTATGGTATCAAGAGCTATTTGTTGTTCTGGAGACAAAGGAAGTGTGGAAGATGGTGGTGTGGCATGTATGTTGTTGTTAATTGTGTCTTCCTTCTCTCTCTCGATGAATGATGAACCAATTATCTGCAAATCATGGGGAACGTCATGTATGGTCCAATTATTGTGTATGTCGAAATCTCGTTTCCCCAACATTTCAAGACTGTCTAGACCCGTGTTGTTTCCGGGGTGAAGTTGTGCGAAGACCTGTCATTCTTGCAATGGTTCTTGTTGAATACTACATTCAGGCTCAGAGTTAGAACTAACATCTGTAACAAGTCATGTGTCTGCGGTAGTGCATAGAACATGCCACAGTCTATAGTTTTGCTTGTACATGTCCCAAGTGTCGTTGATGTCATGTGGGGGTTGAGCCAAATTTGGATGCAATATTTCTGAAAGGCTTGTATAAAAGGAGTTTTGACCAACATAAAATGGCATATGACGTTGATTCCTGAGCTGGAACATCCAAAAATCTCAGGTGGAATCGAACAATTACTTTTGTCAGCCGCTTTTTCCATTTATCACCTTTACGGTTCTTGTTGTGGCTCCAATCTCGAGCAACTTGAATAAGTGGTAGGTGTTCCATGGTTTTTGGACAAACTTTATATGCATCCAAGAAAGCGGTTGTTTGTTGTGCATCGGCGTCACTTTCAACAACACGTCTCAGAATCTTTTTTCCAACATTTAATGATATAAATGAACGGTTGCACATAATAAGTGGCAATTTTTGCAGCATGTGGCATGTTTCTTGTGCGCTTATGTCATGTTCAACAACACTTTCTATGAGCATTTTACGGATCACGATATGTGCTGGAGAATCTGCGTCTGCATCTCTTGAAAATTTGGATAGCATTTGGTGATATGTTTCTGAACGTTGCTCGGCTTTCGAAGCATATTTTGTAATATACTTAAGAACGACATGGCGGGAAAGTACTAGTTGGCAATCAAAATTTTCTCTCCATATGTATATCATTGTTCGATTGTGGATGTTCAATCTGTCATCGTTTCTGGAAGGGGGGTACTTAATTTTCCCATCACTTTCAATGTGCAAGGAAGAAGTAGGTTACGTGGCCCAGGGAGCGTTGTACCCACACTGCAGTTGTGATTGCTTCATATGCAGGCATATCTGCTCTGAACATTTAGTGTGGCGTTGAATTCAATTAAGCAGTTCTTCAACGTCTGCATGAGGGGAGGTGGATAGAATTTGTGTTATATCTAGTAAGCAAAGGTCGTCTAGGAGTGACCTGCAAACAAAATCCAAGCGGTTGCAAGCCGGGGAGGGGTTCCAGGCAGACATGAGCTTATCAAAGTATTGTTTTGTCACCTCAATAACTGTTGTATCCTCCCAATCCATTTCGTCAACTTTTGGCGCATTCTCGAGCCACAATAAACCGTGGACATGTGTGGAGCCTCTATGTTGTCATTCATACCTGCGAGACGAGGGAACATAAATATTAGATATGTAGTTTGGAAAAAAATTTGAAATAAGTAGATTTGATTACCTGTACCAAACTTCTACTGCTCCAAGTTCCTTCTACGATATTTCTTCCTGAAATATTGTGAATCTGTGATGCAGGTATGTTGATACTTGATGAGGGTTAGAAACAATGTTAAGTGTTCTCCAACGTTGTGTGGCTCGAGAATCTATTGGGCATTCACTAGGCATAATATTGTGGAGATCTAGCCATTTAGTGTCTGCAACACTTAGAGTGAAGAATAAGGTTGGTGTCCCCAATTGTTCCACCATATCTTAAAGCTCACTTCTACTTTTTGCCCAGAATGAATGTGTCCCTCCAAGGCTCGATCCAAAGTGCATCAAGTTGTCTGGGAGGTTGTCTTTGGGGCATTCCAGTAGTTGTCTTCGCAACTCTCTAATTGTTGGAGGGATTCCAGATTCGATGTTTTGTTTCATAAAAATTGTTGATGTGGACTAGCTTTTGTGTCGCATTATGAGGTTTAGAAGGAAGTAACGAAATCTTGGGTGGGAACCAAAGCGCCCATCATGGTAACGCATCAAATGAAGAGCGTATTCATGCATTGGAAATTTTTTAATGTGGGGTTGTTGCCACATTGCTTTTCCTATGGGAAATAAAGTTAGGAAATCCATTGAGAACAGGCCTTCCATATTGAGTTCATTTATTGGCGAAATCCCAAGCTCTAGCCATGGCATGGTAAATGGAGTGTTACCATCGTCATTGAGAAAGAAGTGTTTGATTTCCTCTTCTTCTGTTTCTGTATTGTGAGGTGTTGGCACGAAAGACGATGAGTGTTCATATGTTTCATCAAAGTGGGTGGGAACACCACTACCGTGAGTTGTAGAGCAAGTTTGCATTTGGGGCAGTTCCATTGTGGCTGTGTTGAGAGAGGAGGAAACATTTGATGACTCGGATGGTAGTGAGGAAAAGGCATCATTGTCGACTAAGACATCTTTGTAATAGGGATCGTGTTGTATTTTATATTGCAAGGCTGCACAAACATGAGATCTACTGACGTAGAAATCATAATTTTTAAAATTAGATCCTTCCCTTTGTATGAGAATTATGTCCAAATCGCCAAGGTGGCGGGATAGGGTCTTTTCTATTGAAGTAATGTTTTGCAGGAAGCTTATGGTGTGTCCTATGTATTTGTACTGCCCACCACGTACTTGGGTGACTTGCATGAATGGATTAACTCGTGCGATAAGCATCTCCTTGATTTGGGTTAAAGACGCAAGAACGGTAGGTTGTTTTTTAGGGTCCATGTTGTTCCATGAAGAGAAGCGGTGGCCTTGTTTTTCACTTTTGCATATGTTACAGGAGGGAAATCCTTCAAAGAAAATTGTTTTAATTCCTGGGTAATTTTCCAAGAAAATTGAGCAAGTTTGGATGTTCGCCAGCAAATCTCTTCTTTTGTGAAACTGACGTTGGGCTTCAATAGTCAACATCAGGGGTGGGAATATGGGAAATATCTATGTATTGGAAGGGGTGGGGTGTTCTATTTGAGTCATTTGTGGATTGCAAGTTTGAAAGCATTCAAAAGGAGAGGATAAATTATTTGTATATGTGTGATGAACTGAAGAAAGGTTGGTACTTGAGACACTTTCATGTGGCATCCTAGATATTTGGGGAAAAGTGACTGTTGTTAGCAAAGATGGGTGACAGTTACATTGTTATCTACAAATCAGGTGGAACGTCAGGTATGTTCCAATTATTGTGTATGTTAAAATCTCGTTTCCCCAACATTTCAAGACTATCAAGACTAGCGGTGTTTCCCAGAAGAAGTTGTGCAAAGACCTTCCATTCATGCAACAACTCATTACTCCAAAATTCACTATAAAGCATATCTTCATCCTTATCTGTCATTTCTCTAAAGAGCTCTTGCCATGCTTGAGTGTCTATGGTAGATAATGCTACTATTTGCACCTTGGTCATTATTGGTATTTCAATTGTATCAAGAACCATCGTGCAACCATACACTCTTATCTTTTCCACAATCTTCGAATTCCAGTAACTCTCTGATAACATCTGCAAAGCCTTACATTCCATGATTTTCAATGTTTTAAGAGAAGGCATAACTCCTTCCTCCACTACTGGCAGCTCCACTAGTTTATCCAGCTGAAACATTGAAAATACCTCCAGCTTAGGAAATGTTGCACTCTCACCAAATTCCTCAGATAACTTCTTTATATTGGGGAAAAAAAGGATCTCTATGTGCTTAAGACTCACAAGTTTGTGCAAAGTAGGAAGTTGTTTCAACGCATCACATTTACACAAATTAATGTAGCTCAGATGTTGAAATCCACAAAATGAATCATCTATTGAAAGTAATTGAGGGAATACTAAGCGGATTTTCCTTACATTTGACATTGTAATCATGTCATGAGGCAGGCTTTCCATCTATGTGAGTTTCAAGGTCAAAGACTCCATTTCCTTCATACTTCTAACATTCCTTGTCGAATTGTTTCACCATTATTTTCAAGCTCCAACCTTTTGAGTTGTTTTAAGGTGCTCAAATCATTTATTGAGAGTAGCCGTCCTCTGCACTTATTCCTTCCTGTCTCTACACCAGAACCATTTGGACAACCATCGACACTCAGGTATTCCAGAGATGAAAGTTGTGAAATCCCATAAGGTATGGACTACAAATTCTCACAATTATTGATGTCCAAAATTTTTAGGGAAGTCAACTTAGAAATGTTGGATGGGAGTTCTGTAATATGAGAGCTATTAAGATCAAGTATTTGAAGGTTTGTAAGAGCAGGGATAGAGTTAGGGAGTCTCTTGATGGCAGTAGAGCCTAACCTGAGGTAAACTAAATGCTTCAAACATCATATGCTTTTTGGCAACGACAGGATGACAGTCCTGGAAAAATCCAGAACCCTCAGAGAGATCATACTCCCAATCACATGTTGGGGAATTTTTTTCAAATCAAGATTGTTACGCATTAACCAGGAGCGGTTATAAGAAGACTCAAAATTATTTTGAACATTAGTTAAATTTTTACCCATCAAGGAAATTCTAAAGTGTGTCGAACAATCATCAACTGGAAACTCTTGCAAATTTCTCCCGGCATGAAAGAATCATTTCTCTTCCTTCTCAGCAATTTGTTGCGCTAAATCGTGCAAGATATCATGCACCCTGAAAAAGACTACCTTTCCGTCAGAATCCTTTAAGAGCGGCTCAATAAGGCAGCGATCGGCTAACAAATTTATGAATCACTGTCCTATTTGGAGAGGATCCTGTCCAGTCACAAACCCTTCTCCAATCGATAACTGACTGGCATATCCAGTAAAGATAACTTCATCTTCCGAAAGGTAGAGAGGTAGAGAAAGTACAATTACAAAGCAGCGTCAAAATCAGCCAAAGCGTCATAGCTCAATCACTTTGAGAGCCAAGGGAATTCCTCCACACTCTTTGAACACAAGTCTTGTTGTTTCTTGATCAATGTTCGTTGGTAAAATTCCATCACTGTATCGAAAGGCATGAAAAAAGAACAACTACCAGATGTCTTCTTCCCTCCACTCTTACACTTGGATAATGGATGGAGTTGGAACTCTCACCTATAACAGCACACTGCTACTTCTAGAAGTGGCAATGATGATGTTCGAGTTGTGGTGTGGAGATATGAGAGGCACACATAACTCGAATAACAAGGAATTTGCACTTGTTTCCCAAACATCATTAAGAAACAGAGTGAACTTATTCTCGATCAACCTCTCATTTAACCATATTTTCACCTCATCTTCCTCTTTACTGTCCAATCTCTTATTTATTCAAAGAGCTATTTGTTTGACAAGATCATTTCTGAGAACATTGAAAGAGGAAGTTTTTGAAATAGTAAGCCAAAGCATTAAGCTATCACTGGAAAAGAGAGTTTGTACGGATCTTTCTAGATTTCAAAGCCTTACAGTATTCCTACATTTCCGTGTTGATGGAGTAAATTCTAATTCTCACTGGGCATTTCCATGTTGATACTGGGTGGTAAGCCTTACGGTATTGCAGTATGGTAGTGTGGTAATTGGCATCTAATTATTTCCTACACCAGACAACAATGTTGATGTGAACAATAATCTGGTTTGCTACCACTTGAATGGTGTATCCAACCATTCTAGAGATGATACCAAGATCCATCATTATTACACCACAAATTACTCAAAAACATGATTTCATTTTTAATTCACAAACAACGAGGAGCTATAATATTCTTCACCGCATTATTCTCAAACGTTGTGGGCTCTAATCCCTTTGGAGCTCGTCTATACAAACATTCCAGCGAGCTCAACTACAAAGTTTCTCACAATTTTCTAAAATGTACTTAATAATAATAATTTACCTACATCTTCTTCAATATCCCCACGTGAGGAGGCATCGAAGGATTGTATGTGGTCGTATTCTTCTCAATCTCTGGCTCCGTCTCTTTCTCACACCTAACCCATTTCCCATTTCAGTCATGGATTTCAACACCAGAGAAAAAAAATTAAAAATTGAATTTTTATTTGAATTGAAATTTATGAAACGGGCCTGTTGAACCTATCATAATGACTTAGTGAAGGGCTGTGAAAGAAGACATGATATTTTTGGGGATCCATGTTTTTCGATATCCACTTTACCCACGTACTCAATTCCTTCTTTTAAGCCACCATTGGATCCATGGTCGTATACTCTTTTCTGCCATCCATGATTATTCCCATCTGTTCATAGCACAATTTTGACATTTATAGCATCAGAAAATAAATCTAAAGCAAAAAATTCAGTGATTAAATACCTTTGTGGGCCTAAATGATCCGGCCAACATTTTTACGACTCGAACACCAGCACATCAACACCATTCCACCGGATTCTGTTTTATCAATACCATCTACGTGAAGAATTATTTTCCCCTGTTCAGTAGTCTCTAGCTGAGGGTTCAGGATGGTGTACAGAGGTACACTTTCTGACCTAATTGAAATAGTAGAAAACCAAGCCAAACATATCGTGAACAAATCTGAGTATGCAAGGATCAAAAAATCGTTAAAAATAGTAGGATGAAATATCAGTCTCTATTAAGACACCACAATTGGTGTGTGTTGAATCTAGAGTAGACAGTAAACGTCTACATTATGGCTCTTTATGAACATTTTCTGCTGCAGTTTGAGCAGCAAATGGTGAACGCCTTTTTATAATAAAAATAATAATGTCATTCATATACATCATGAAGAAATTTTATTCTCGGACCCATCAACATAGCATACTTTTTGGCTTAAGCTCAACAAACCTTAAAACTAACGACAATATAACGAAGTTCGTAATATACAGATGTATCAATTTTTTAAAAAAAAACACTAATATATGCGCGGACTGAGCTTATTCAATTAGACATTGTCTGCAGCTACTGGGTACTCGTTCTACGATTCATCCAGTTGAGTTCTATGTTGTTCTCAAATTCAGGAAGTTCCTATTCAACCTCATTTTCTTCCAAGCTCGGTGGGTTTTTGTTCATGTCAATTTTCATGTTTTCCCTAGCCATCCCGTACAATAGTTACTGGCTCCAGCATAAGAATCGCTTTGGGTTTCTTGTGATTTATTGTCTCACAATTTTCTTTACAAATTTCGGTCCCAACACGACGACTTTCATTGTGCTAGCGGAGTTGTTTCCTGCTTGACTACGGTTGACCTACCATGGAATTTCTGCAACGGCGGGTAAGGTAGGAGCCATAATTAGAGTTTTTGGGTTCTTGTATGCATCTCAGTCGACGGATAAGAATGAGGACCCGCATGATTGCGAAACAAGAGGTTATCCCAAAGGGATAGGAGCTGATAAAGCCTTAATTATTCTTGGAGTGGCGAGCTGTTTGGGCTTCACCATTAAAAATAGTAGGAAAATGTGAAAATGTCTAGACAGCTGTCAAACCATCGAATTTAACATAGTCACAGAAACATCCGCAAAGGCCTTTCCCATAGGGGGAACGCCTTCGACATAATCATGAATGTACTACTATGATGTTAATGCAATACAATATATATAATAAATAAAATATGTGCATCCAAATTTACGTATGACTGACTTATGTGTAAAATTGGCTTCTATTATTTATTTAGATACCACCTTCTTCTATTTTTGATTAATTGATTGGTACATAAGTTGTAATTACTTAAGGATCTAGAGAAGGATTTATAGAATAATAAGGCCGGTTGAAATGATGCGTTGTACTCACTAGTCAATTATGGCTTGAACCAAGAACCTTGGTTTGATATAAAGAGTTCACATTTTTGTTAATTTTTATTGAAATCCAAACACAAATGTAGTGAAGCATTTACTTAGAGAATTAATAAAAAGGAAACTTCAATTATACTAGTATGTCTTTATAGGTTATTATGAAAAAATTAGGTTGGAAGAGGGTGGTGCATTAACTAATGAACATTATGGAATCAAAGATTAAAATAGGGACATGACTCATATTAAAGTATAGGTATTTATGCACAACATGGATTGTTGTATAATCTATTGACATTGGATCCAATAAAGGATATTATTGGTATGAAACTTACTAAGGTGAATAATCAAATTTCGGAAATTGGACTTGATATGGTAGAATGATTTAAATCTGTAACTAATTGAATATAATGATTATGTTAGAACATATCTAAACATGTAATAAATGTTTTTGGGTCACTCATTTAGATCCTAGGTTTGGAATGTTACCAAATTGAGAGCACGCTAAAACTCAGGTTTAACATGTCGTAACTTAATTAAATAACCATAAGATATGACATTCCCATTGAGTGGAAATTAGTGAGTCAACTCGATATGGTTGCTGCCACGTTGTACCATCTTAATGATGAAGGTCATTATAGGGCTACAACGGATCAGCTGCTATGTCAAGTTATCTCTTCTAGCTCCTCTAAATGAGAAGGTCGTAATAAGATGCAAGTATTGTCCTTGGTACGAATGCAGATAGTACCGCATGGTTAATTACCCAATGTCATCTTGTGATGACTACGGGAAAGAGAGTGACCTGAAATGATGCAAATCATTACGGATACATTCAATCTCTCTTAGTCATTCTAATTCGACATTGTGGCACTTACCCATGCACGTTGATCTGGATTGGTGCCTTATACACAACTTATAAATGATTGACACTTCACGATATAGTCCTAACATAGATAAAAATTTGCATGTGTTAGGGTGAAATACAAATTCCAAATGATGATTATTCCATCATGGAACTAAGCATGGAAAAAATGACTTAAAACCTTGGCCAAGGTAATGCAAGCTGATGATTGTGTTGTCTGGATTTCTCTTAGATCTAAAGCTATAGGATTTTGGATGGGTATTCTGTAACAGATGCCCAGATAAGAAATTTAGACTGTGACACTTGAATGTCCTTTAAGGACTGAGGAAGCCATGGTATACTTAGTATACATATTTTAATAAAAGGGATATGAGGAATCGGTCTTAATCTGACTCATATAGATGCATAAGGTTTACTGTTATAGGATGGATTGAATAAGCGGATGTTGGTTCTAAATCAAGTTAATTTAGAACAAGGAAACATGAGATGTGAAATTAAGATTATGTTGGATTTAAATATATGGGTATTTAAATCAATGAAGCATACATTTTATAAAAAAAAATTAAAAATTCCCTTGTATTGAAGTGTTAAAAAGAGGTTGTTACATATACACCCAATAGGATGCATCTGTTGATGATCAAATCCTTGACAAGTGGTTCATGTATATTTTAGGTTATCGATAAAATAACTAAGAGCCTTAATAAATTCTAATGAGGCCACACACGAGCTAGATCATTGATCAATGAGAGCACACTTGACTGTAGTAATATCGGTATGAATAGAGAGTTGGACCATCTACATGAAGTAGGAGCTCATATAGGATCATAGAAGCTATATGAAGATCAATGTAAGAATGTGCATCCATAGTAAGGTTGGTATGAATATGGAGATCCTTAAATTTTCAGTGGATAATTTCCTATGAGTCATGTAATGTGGGACTCTACCACGAAGAGGAGCAAAGGGAATGTTTATATCGAACAACGTGGCCATGATACGCTCATGATGGTGAGGTGAAATACGCGTGAGTTATAAGAAGGGGACTTATCCAAGAATTTGGGAAAGTGCTTCAAGAGGAAATAACTCATCGTGAATGGATTGTGCAGAGGATGCAAGTGTTGGGAGTTCTTATAAATATAACCAGAAGGAGAAGGAGTGATTAAAGAAACCTATGAAACTATTTTTACTCACTTCTTACACCATTGACCCTAAAAGTTTCATTTACATAGGGGTTGATGGTGTTTATGGTTAGAGAAACTGATCCAAACACCATTAACCCTATAGAATAATTTTCACAGGGGACGATGGAATCTAGAGAAGGTATATTTTTGTCATGTGAAGCTTGGTTTTGAGGTACAAAGGGATATATAACCATGTGATTTTGAGGTTAGAATGCTATAGGATATTCTGGTTCTACATAAGCTATGACACATTTTACATAATCAATTATAATTGTATTTTCAGGAGGATAATCCATGTCAACTACATTAGCCATAGTATTTTCTTCTTATAAATTTCAACAACATTGTGGTTAGGCATGGTATTTGAGAATATTTGTATCTTTTCATTATATTTTTTGATAAAGCCATGACGATACTTTGTTAAGACGCATCATGAGCTTTGATCACTTCAATCAAATGCTCTCGTGTGATGGAATCATAGTTAAATTGGGGACCTAAGAAAAATCTAATGGCTATCATTCGTAGTGCACAACAGTTTAAATGGGAGTGGCACCAATTAGCACGCCACCAAAAAAACTTACTTTCATCATGCCAATGAGGAATAAGTCGAGAAGGATTTAAGATCGTGGTAAATGACTTAAGAAAATGATGTTTCAAATATTTCTTACTCACTAGTTAATGATAGTTAGGATATATTTTATTGTTAATATTTTGTTTTTCAATGTTAAAAATGGTCCTATTTGAAGAAGTGACAAGAGGAAGAGTTTCGAAGACTCCTTCATCTGTTACATTCTTGTTTTTAGAACGTTGAAGGATTTGGACTTATTTTTTAGTTTGTGTCTTATAAGGAGCTTTTTCAAATTCCCTCATGAGATAATCTATCCTTTTGGATTTTTTAAAGGCCTCTTCTAGGTAAGTGGGAGAAAAGGACCTCACCTTGTATTGAATGTGAGGTTCTAAAGATTGTAAGAAAATTTGGAGGAGGCTATCATTAGGCATATTATGTTTTTCTCATGTACATAGGGTCTTGCAACAATTGATGAAAGCTTGCATTGATTCTTTTTTAGATTATTGAAAATTGATGAAATCATTGATATTATTTTTGGGTAGATCATGACATTAAAATCCATTCACTAGGGATTTCACTAGGGACTCTAGCTAAACTATGGAATCAGGAGGTAAAGTATGGTACCAATCCAAGGCATCTCTAGTGAGTGTTATAGTCAGGAATTTAGTGGCAGCGTATGAATTGGTTCTAATCCACTCTTTGAAAATATTACCAAAGGCCTTGATATAAAGGGCGGGATTAGTAGACCCATCATAAGATATAGGAGCAATTGATAGGTTCAATTCCCACTGTATCGAAATGAATTAGATGGATTCTCATGCATTGAGAGGGAAGGACGTTTTTATATCTTATCTTCCTGATCTCTAGTTCATTGGTATGAAGTATGCTAGAATGGTTCATTGGTCCACCTCATCCTTGTTCATTGGTACTTGGTTCTTTGGTATGCTACAAAAAGAAAGAAAGATTAATTGGTTCTAATATCATTCATGTCCAATAAATCAATAGATATATGGGTGTCCAATCAATTAATAGATCAATGGGTTTCTATACCCCTATCCATATACATCCCCACTCTCTCATGCTAGTAATTTAAGGTGCAAGAGGTTATTGTTGGACTGCTCTTAAGTCTTTGTTTTGGATAGGGGTTGGGTGATGGAAACCCTATTAGGAATATTTAGAAAAGGAGGGGGCAAGGTGCCCCAAGAGCCCATTATTGGGCAGTTGACTGATTGATCCATTTTGGCTTGCATTTGAAGGAATTGAGCCGTAGTAGAAAATTGCTATTGGATCATCATATCAATAAGTTAGATAATAAGATTGGTAGGTTCAGAATTAGAGGCATTCTTAGATGAACCTACTTTGGGACCTTTCCCTTTTTCTACCCTATTGTCAAGTTGTTTACAAACGAATTCAAGAATACACTTGCTAAAATTTTCTCTTGATTCATTTTTGTGTTGGGGAAACTGAGAGAGAAACTTATGAATCCACAGAGGATGATAAAAGGTATCATAATTTTGGTTTTATTATTTTTCATCCTCATTTGGGCCATTATGGTGGGTACAAGGCTTATTTCTAGGTGCTCCTATGATGTAATAATCCATATAAAAAGGAAAATTCTCTTTAGGATGATGATGATAAATACGTTGAACAAAATGAGGGGGTTACAATGGGATCTCCATTATCACCTATTTTGAAAAACATATTCATGGAAAATTTTGAAGAAAAATCCCTTAGATCTACACCCTTAAAACCTAAGTGGTGGTGTATATTTTTTGATGATACTAACGTTAACTCAAAACATGGTATGGAACAACTGCATAAATTCCTTTAGCACTTAATTATGTAATCATTACACATACAATTCACCATGGAGATTGAAGAAAGTGTAATGTTCCCATTTCTTGATGTCTTAATCAAGAAAAATTAGGATGGTTATCTTTCTAGACAAGTTTATCGAAAAAATACTCACATTGACATATATATTAGAGAAGACTTGCACCAAAACCATTCTCATAAGGATGGTGTCTTAAATACCTTGTTTACAAGAGCTCTCAAAATATCCAATAAAAATCACTTACCCCCTGAAGACAAACACCTAACTAATGTTCTCATAAGGATGGATACAAAAATTGGAAAATTAGAGCCACTACCAAGAGGGTTGAGGGAGTCCTATCAAGGTCACCTCGGTCCTCATCTTTTTGCAATAGTGGTAACAATAAATCTTTCCTATCCTACATTTCTAGGACTACTAATAGGATTTCCATGATATTAAGAAAAAGGGGTATAAAAACTTGTTTCAGACTTATAAAAACCATAAGAAACAAATTAAAAAAACCCTAAAGACCCAGTTTGTCCCAAATTAAGAAAAGGGGTTTAATCCATACTATGTGCTTGTGGTAAAACATACCTCGAGGAAACATGAAGGTCACTGAAAATAAGACTACATGAACATTGCAAAGACTTAGAATATACCCATATGGGGAAATCGAGTTTGGTGGAACACAAAGACATACAAAAAAACACCATTTCCATCAACAACGTAAAATTAATAGCAATAGAAGAACACTAGAAAAACAAGAAATTATGTTAAGCCGTCAAGATTTAAAAAACATCCAAACAACCTAAATCCCAATGACATGTAGAAACTAAGTCAATCATGGAAACCCATGTTGCATGTGTTGACATTCCCTCCCCCTTCGATCAACATTCATTGAATTATTGTGTTCACCATTTCTTTCCACTTTATGTTTCTCAGTGTTTGTCCTTTATTTTACCTTATGTGTTCACACATTGTGCAGTTGACTCTTTTTCCCCCCTCCTTATAATTTTTTTATTTATTTCACTTCTTTTATGTGGTTTTTCCTCCTCCTTATTATCATTTTTTGAATTTATTTTATTTATTATTTATTTTACTTTACTTTACCTTATTACCTTCATTACCCCTTTTTCTTGTTATTTTACTTTCACATATTTTCTGGAACAACATGTCACTTGGAAAATTGATTATTTATAATATTTCATTTTCCATCTCTACTCTCAAGAAAAATCTAAACCCTAATGATAGTTATGGTACTAGAAATGAAATGTCAGTATTAATCCTCGCTACACAATGTATCTAGAAAATTCCATTTCACCTCTGACCCATGAGATGAATCTTATATATTTAATGTCTACACAATATAATCAGAGGACCCCAAGCCCAGATACTCCATGATGAAGTGATGATCTGGTTGATAAATGTTTGAAAATGAAGGCTACAGATACAATAGACCGTGTATAAAAGTTTACACGGGGCACATGTTGTTTGGGAGAATATTGGAAGGAACAAAAGGGATTGATTTTGTAATAAATTTTGCATAGGGGTCAATGGCATTTGGAAATGAGTTTAGAGAAATAGATAGGATATCCCCTGGGTGATGGTGTTTGTATAAGCAAGTTTTTGAAGTTTTGGTGGTTTTGGATGCTTGGATAATGTCAATATTGAAGATGGATGATTTTAACAAGATGTGCTTGATCAAAAGGTCTGTAGGATTCATATCGGGTTCACTAAAAATTTATGGTAGACCAAGAATGTGTCTCAGCAAATTTCACTCCTAAGTCTTTCATTATACTAGGGTATTGAGGCAACAAGTAAGAGACACAGATGAACTGACACACAATGGATAGATTTGAAGGGGCTATAATGAGCACAAGGGTTGCTTATCTAGAGGGAAATACTCCCTACACTAGGTCAATCTAGGGTTTCTAAGGCCCACAATCAGATAGAGAGAGTACCTTACTAAGATATATATATATGGGTGAGAAGAGGTATGGATAGATAATATATAAGAAAAACATGCATAATATGATTGAAATGAAAGTAAAGGAAAGATAAGGAAATGATCAAAAAAGATAATTATGCTAACTTACATCAATGTAAATGTAATATTAAGCTAACATAGAGAATGGGGAAGGGAAACAAACTAATCTATGTAAAATGAAAAATATGGTTAGAGAACTCAGTTGTACCTGTAGGGTGGTCACTGATGCATTTATCTATCCAGATAAGTAGCACACTAAGAGAGAATCACTACTGGGTAGAGAAGGTGAACACCATTCCTATCTAGACTCACTATAGATGACCAAATAGTGCAATAAATCCAACTAAGAAGAAGAGTTTCCAATCCAATCCAAGCCAAGTACAATATGAACCAAGAGTAAAGTGAGAAAATGCAAATTTGGCACGAGAGAGAAGATCAGATGGCAGTTCCTAAGAATCGGGATTCTTTCCTTTTTGAGTGTCAAGATGTGGTGAGCATATATATGATGTCATTTCCTATGGGAAATGGCTTCGACCAAAAAACCCTTGCACTAATATCATCACTCATGGGTGATGGCATTTAACAACGATGATAAATGAGGTGATATGTCATGAAAAGGGAAAAAGAGTGTCATAGATCAAACAAATGGATAAAAAAGGTGCCAAATGGTGAGGTACAAACAAGATGTCGAGAGTGCAATGTGTGTGAGACCTAAACCTGGACAAGTATAGCTATTGAAAAGACAACTAAGGCCAAGACCACATGGAGATACTCTCCTCTAACTCATAATGATTACATGAATAATCATTCCCCATTCTTGGAAAGTCCCTTAAGGAACCCACGTAATAAATATATGCATTAATGACCCTTATTTACAAAAAGGAAATTATTAATAACATTTATGAAAAATGAAAAGTTAAAATTTAGGTGTAAACAAGGGGAAGAAAGGTGGGTGTGATGTGTAGAAATAGGAACATGGCTAGTGGATGCCCCTACATTAGTGGGGGGAGATGAGGATGGAATATAGGATGTAATAACTATAGTGGGGATAAAATTAGTTCCTGAAGGGGTGGATATAGATATCTGATGACTTTCTTCATGGAAAAAAAATAACAAGAGATCTAGGTTTACAGGACGATCAATGATGTATACATTTATGTCATTAAGATGTGCAATAGTAAATTCATGAGAAGTGATAGCAATGTTAAGAAAAAAATAGATATGATAAAGGGCATGCAAAGATAAAGTTCACTAAATGATTTAACAAAATTAAATCTTAATCAGAGGACACGATCAAATGAATAAAATAGTAACATGAATTATTAATCATGAAAGAAACAAACACGTATAAGTAATAGTGAAATAGGAGTGACTTAGCTTGTATTCAAAGATTTTGGATAATCTTGAGATCAAAACGAAGTGGAATATGTTGGATATATATTGAGTAAACTTTGGAAAATAGAATCTGAAACTCCATCAGACATGACTTCCCAAATAATGACAAGACCACCCTAGTGCTAGTGTCTTAGTTGGGTGTTAGTGTCCTTGGAAAATCTATAGATATAATCTTCTTAAGGCTTTAACTTGTCTTCCTCATTTCAATTTTTGTTTCATCCAATTCACTATGGGGATCATGTGTCACACTTAAACCTACAAAAAAAAACCCCAGCTACTTGCACAAGGCTCAAAAAAATGTTAGATAAAATAAATGATGAACATAATTAAGTCAGGATGACATTGAAAGTCACCCTAATGTGATTGTCACCAAGTTATGCACTACATTCCATACTCTATGTATTTATAATGTGTGTCTGTGTGTGCATGCGTGTGTGTCTGTGCGTGCGTGCGTGCGTGCGTGTGTGTGTGTGTGTGTGTGTGTGTGTGTGTGTGTGTGTGTGTGTGTGTGTGTGTGTGTGTGTGTGATTGAATTGTATCCCTTGAAGCTAGGTTTCCCTTGTGTCAGTTACACTAAGACAAAGGGCTACAAATATTTTTCCCCTAATGTGAATGTGTGAAATGGAATTTAAAAATCACCCATCCTATGCAGTAAATAATGCAACCCAAATGAAATCCTTGAATGTTTTTGTTTTCCCAAGCAGTAAATAGTAAGTAATAGCCAAAGTTTTCCAGCCTCTAATAATTGTGAGTAATTCATGCATATATATGATTCCCTTGTTTAAATTTCATCATTAACAACCAAAAATGATGATCCAAAGTGATAAGAAAATATTTATAAAAGATAACAACCGATGTGGCATTTAAAATTTGAGAAAATAAGGGAAAAGGAAAAAAACACTCAAAGGGGATAGTAGCACCTAGGTTCTCATATCCCTAATGGGCGGTAGTGTCTGGGATGATTAGAGGATAAAAATATATACAGAGATGAGTCACATGTTGTCTAATATTCACAAGTAAAGTATCCATTCCAAGAAGTAAATAATATAATCATGAAAAGGATAAAACAATGTAAAATCAAAATAAGTGTATCTAATGCCTAGTTTCATTACTTAGGAATCATACATATGATGACATATTTAGAGGCATGATGTAAATAGAAAGTGTGTTATTTTGTGTTTACACACGTATTAATGTGTTGTTTCGATATTGCATGATCAATTTTGGAAGTTAATTAATTAGAGTAATCCACATAATGAACATTACATCCTTCTTATTATTGTGCACCTCCATAACATTGTTAATCTAAAAAGGGTGTAAATAATTGGTGAGCATAACGAATGATTGTATCTTACACATTTTTTCAAACCCTAGCTGCCCTAAGGTTTTATTTCTACGTTATATATTCGTATCTAAACTTTTTTTCATCTATCACCTTACCTACATTTGGTTTTCACCATTCTCCCTAAGGTATCATGGTCGGTCCTTCCATTTGGGTCTCTTTTTAGGGATACCTAATTTCCAAATCATATTTTATCGCATATCTCAAGTATAAAAAAACTATTTTCAAAATTATCAAATTTTTATCTATTTAAAGAAAACCTTTTTTGTTTACCCTACTTCCTAGCACAATTCTCAATAATGCAAATTACTATTTTTTAGTAATCAGGGCATGATAAACAAAATATATAGTTTTGTGTAAATTCCTTAGAGTATTTTATTCCACATAATCAGATTAAAAAATATCTCTTTTTGTTTCGTAAATTCATTGATTATTTTCATATATTTATTTTAATAATTTGACGATGGTTTGGTTTTTTCTCAACATCACTTTTAGGTATTACCATCTACATTATCTTAATTTTTGTGCTTCTATGTGCTAATTAGTATTATTTATTATCACATTAAATTCTCTCCCATCATTTTTCCATCATGGACCATGCCCTTTCGACTCCTTTTATTAATAATGATGTCATCTTCAATAAAACTATCCTAAAGCCTATTCAAGCATTAACCCATGTTTTTCAATTCCAATTTCAAGTCACAAATACGAAAATAAAATCTCTCAAGGATAAGATAACATATATAAAGGATTCTTCCAATTCCCATAATGTCTCTATAAATCATGATCAACATAATTTTAAGGTTGCTAAAAAATAATGTTATAAAATTGTTATACATGATACACATACTCATATAAGTGAAGTGAATGTCCCACATAGAGGAAAAAATGTGTATGTTCTACAAGATCAATCTTGATTACTAAGGAAACCACATCCAAGAGAATCACTTTGGTTTGAAAATAACACTAGACAACATGATATCCTATATGAGTTACTTGATAAGTGATTAATCACTTTATTACCTACTCATTACTATCTCCACTATTAGCTTGAAAAATCAAAGGCAACCCATTTTACAATTATCATGGAATTAATGGACATCATGATAATGTTTTCTATGCTTTAAAATTAAGAACGCAACAACTTGAGCATAATGGATTTATTTCGTTCAATCCGTGACATTCTAATTTGAAATCATATCAAGTCCCTAAATATCAGTGGGTATTAAAATCTATATTAGATGAGCATACTATGATACTAAACCTTTGAATACACAACAATATTTATCCACTCATAAAAATTCTAAGAATGAAATAAATCCTTCAAAAGATCCACTCTCAATTAGAGAATCACATCATAATATTGTGCAAACAACTATGGCAGCAATACCAATCAAGCATGAATAATTACACACCACATTAGAGCACTTATAGAATTGAAAAGCATTGCCCTAGGGTAGCAAAACAATAAATTCTACAAATATCCATGCTTCAATATTCCTAGGGAATTCAGATAAAAAAAATTTGGACCAACTTATGATGAATAAATTTTTGATTGTATGGATGATTTTCTTGATGATTGGGATGTTACTTATGGTGATCCTCCTTCCCTCAAACATATTTATCCTACTACAAATGTAAATGCTTATGATATTTTTAAATGTATCTCTACCATGTATATAGCTATACAAATGACCAAATATATAACCCAAGTGTATTTAATTCATCATCAAATTGTGGGCAAACGGACTATAATCTTATCAGCGTTTTTAAAATAAAATACCATCATTGAATTTTTGAGTGTTTAATATAGCTAATCTTGTCCATTTTTTACAAAAATTAGTATTTTAGAAACTAGATTCTGGATGCTACGATTCATATTAATATAATTTTATCTAATTTTGAGTGTATGTATTGCTAATAATCCCTACAAGTTGATATTATGTTGTTATTTGCAATATGATGTCCACGGATCCTATATTTGTCAAACTATCTATGCCCCTAACAATGTCCATGGAAGGAAAAAAATTTATGATTTGGTCATAGCTAAGGATTTCAAAAACAGTTGCAAAAACTATAAATGGTTGATCATGGGAGAATTCAACACTCTGTTATATCCTAAAGAGAAAAAATGTGGGAGCCAAGATTTTAATATAAATATGGAAGACTTATATCAACTCATATATGATAATAATCTCATCGACATTGACTTAAGAGGTGATAAATTCATGTGGAAAAATAGGCATATAGGGGAGTATTTGATTCAGGTAAGGCTACACATGGCTTTGATATGTGCTGATTAGTCCCTCACTCAAGATTTCAGACTCTCTTCCATTCCCAAAATAGGTTTGGAACAAAATCTCATCATCCTTAACATTCTTAAAAATGAAGTTACAAGTCATACTTTTTGTGGTTTGAGAAAATGTGGATGGATCACCTAACTTTATATGATAGAATTAAGGATTGGTGGAATATTCAAATCACAAGATTAGCTATGTATGTTATGGTAAAAAAAATTTAAAAATGTGAAGAATAACATTAGAAAATAGAACAAGGAGGTGTTTTAAAACATATTAAAAAATAAATAAAAATATCATAGAGGACTTGTCCAATCTTGAGATAAGGGTTATGCAGAAAGAAAAAGACGTAAACGATTATTATTTAGAAAAGGACCTCTTAACTGAAAATCACACTATCAACTCCCATGAAGATACTTTCTAGAGACAAAAATCTAGGGATTTTTAGCTGAAGGAAGGGGATCACAATAAAAAAAATCCATTTAAATACTCTTCACCATCGCAGTCATAATAGAATTTCAAAGATTTATACTGAGGATGAATTCTCTAGTAACAGTATGGATATCATTAAGGACGAGGCTATCTATTTTTACAAGTATCTTTTCAATGGAGAATTTTCTCAAGAGGATGAGATAGTATTACTAATTTCATTGAGGATATTCCTCCCAATTTGGTGGATCAGGATAGATTTAAAAATCTCACAAGTAAGATTACCATTGAGGAACTTCAAAAAATTATTTTTTCTATGGAAGGAGATAAATCCCCTAGACCTGATGGATTTCCTACCATTTTTTTTTAGAAATACTATGAGATATACAAAGACGATCTTCTTAGATCCTCTAATGAGTTTATTCTAACAAGCAATCTTCTTAAGGAGAAAAATAACACCTTCATCATCTTAATTCCTAAAAATAATGGAGCTAAAGAATTCAAGAAATTTAGACCAATAATTATTTTTATTGGTCTTTAAAAAATTTAAAAAAAAAAAAATTGGTTCAAGACTACATCCCCTTCTTTCAAATCTCACATCAATTCAACAAGAAGGATTTGTTAAGGGTATAACTATTCAATATAGAATAATCCTAGTTTATGAAGCCATCCATTCCATGGAAAAATCCAAAAATTAAGGTATGTTCATTAAACTAGATAGATTTTGACAGAGTCTCATGGATATTCCTTTACAAAGTCTTGGAGAAGTTTGGATTTGTTGTTCACTTTTAGAAAATTATCAAGAATTACATTTCCTCTTTGTTGTTCTTTGTTCTCATAAATGGCTCCCCCATGGGATTCTTAAAGAGTAATAAGGGGATTAGATAAATATACCCTCTCTCCCCTTTTCTCTTCATTCGGATGGATGTGATTCTTAGTAGAAGATTATCTAATGTGGTATCTTCTAGATTATTAAAATGTTTCAAACCATCCTCTAATGAGATCAAGGTTTCCAATCAAAAAAAAATTGATGATACTATCTTCATCAGGCCTCAGTGGTAGAATCCAAGAGACTAAAATCTATTCTCGACAATTATAAAGACGTCTCGGGGTAGCTGATAAAATTTGAGAAAATATCGGTGTATTTCCTCAACAATCCAAGTCAAAGGAAAATTAAGATCTCCAAAATCTTGGGATGTTGCATCTAGAAAATTCCATCTTCCTATCTTGATAAGCCTTTATTCACATGTAAAATTCCCTATGAATTTTAGAACTCTTTGTTTGAAATATTTCAAAGAAACTTGGCTGGATGGAAAGGCACTATCTTGTCTCAAGCCGATAAGTGTCTCCATATTAAGAGGACTCTTAAAAATATTTCAATTTACTTGATGTCTCTCTTCAGGATTCTGTGTGAATATATTGAAAAAAATTAGAAGAGATTTCTTTGGTCTGGGGTAGATGAAAAAGATAGAATTTCTCTTGTGGCTTGGGAAAATGTTTTCTTTCCTAAGGCTTATGGGGGTTTAGGGTTAAATAGCATAAGTGTATGAACAAAGCCTTGATATCAAAAATGGGGTGGAGACTTATTAAAGAATACCTTCTGTGGACCTCTGTGGTCATAGCTAAATATCTTGAGAACACCAATGACACTATAGGGATTTACAAAGAGGATATCCCTACTGGATATTCACTATGGAATGCTTTGATGAAATGTAGACATATTCTTGTCAAAGACAACAAGTGGAAACTTGGTAATGGCATAAATATTTCCATTTGGGATGATAAATGGATATCATCATCTCTTATTATAACAATAAGGATTGGGTTCATCTTACTTCTCCCTTCAAAATACAATTTGGACGGAAATTTAGTGAACATATCGTGAACCCCATATCTAGAAAAAGTTGGGTTCATCTATCCAACATTAATTTCCCTCTATTAGAAGAAAAATGGATTGAGGGGGGGGGGGGTGGTGTGTTTAATCATTCCTTATAAAATTTTAAATTAAACTTTCAGATATTAAACTCAAATTACTTTATTCAAACAACCACAGTAATCATTTATTCAACTTTTAATGTGTGCATACCATAAACCATCAACAATGAATGAAACCATGAAAACAAAATATATAAGTAGGAAACACTTAAGGGGAATAAAACCCACTTAAAAAAATCTTATATTGATATGTTTAAAAACTTTAGTGAGGCACCAACCCCTAGTTTATTGGAGCACCAATCCTACAAGGAACACCAACCCCTAATTTTTTGAAGCACCAACTCTACAAGGAGGCTACAACCCCCAAATATGATAAATCACCCTCTCAATGACCTTATGATGTGTATATATTTTTTTTTTCTTCCACAACTGATGGAGATCCAATTTCCAACTCACACTTCTTCACTCAAACCCTAGGTGATCAATCTTCACAAAACAAACTCTTCAATCACTCTAAAATTCATCAAACCCTTTCTCTCATATCCTCCAATTTTTATAAACCTTTAAAAAAATTGAATCAAACTCAATTCATGCTCCAATACCTACAAACAACACCCACCTAGGTCACTCCACCTTGCACACACTCAACTAGTTCATAAAAGCACCCAAAACATGTTTTTTATATGATTTTCATCTTTTAAACTTAGGACGAAACTTTTCCCTCCATTTTTCTTACCAATAAATCAAGGACACATTTAAAATTTTAAATATAACAGTTACACATGACCCAATTATGTCGTCCTGGCTAAAATCATCATTTCATGTGCCAAAAATGGCTCAAAACCCCATCGGCACATTCTTAAAAATGCCCTAAAATTATTCCCATAATTTTTAATGACCTATGAACCCTTATACATGATCAAAATATCATAAAACATTCATAAAAAGTCTCAATTAATATCAAAAAATCTAATTATTTCATTTATTGGGCCTAGTTTTCTTTACATTCCTCAAAACAGTCGTTTCCTGCACCCTTCAGCACCCATGAAACTTCATAATGCCACAAAATGACTTATGCTAAACCAAAACATACCGTGTGACCAATAAAAATAAATTTTAGAACCTGTATAACAATTATAATCATGTTATAATTCATGAAACATATTTCAATGCCAACCACAACAAGCTTTACCTTCACCAAATCAACCTACCAAAAAATATGTTTCCAAAGGTTAGCTCATAAAAACATTTATACAAACATTCAAGACATCAAAATTGATTATTTGGATTTCCAATTAATCCCTCTTCATATTACAGGTAATAGGAAGCATCACCCAATCCATCTCATGCTTCTACTAACATAAAACTTTCACAAAAACAAGTCATGTCCAGAACTATAAAAAATCTTCTTTCTCAAAGAATTCCATGGAAACCAAATCAATTGACCAAATCATGAGGAAATCCATATATAAATGGAAATATGTCTGAATATATTTTCCAAAAAAACTTGAATAATACCAAAACTTCACATGTAGCTCAAGTTATGATCAAATTACTAGACCCTGCTATTTGAGACCCCAAAACTGCCCTTTGACCAATCAACATGTTTGAGCCTCAAAACATCATGTACCTAAATAATAATTACCTTAAACCTTTATGGACATCATTAAAAACTTCCAATCATCATGCCACATCAATTTTTCATGCTAAAACTTCTAAACCACATCTAAACCATCTTGTCCTAAAACCTTCTTTCCCAGAAGCTGTTATTTTTAGGTTGGGCTCACATATCACCATGAACTCAACCATCATTTATGGAAATCCAGAGGAGTCGTATACAACATAAAATCATCAATTTTTATTAATAAATTAAAATTGGGTGACAACTCTTAACTTTTTGTCAACTACTCCTAGCTAGGTGTTGTCCACTCAAAATACCCCTGCTCTTAGGAAGGTGAAAATTTAAAATTTTGAGTTTGAGTGTCTTCTCTGTTGTACTGATAATGTGAAAAGCCAACTAAATTGAGAAAATCTACGTTTTTGGGTCATTTTGTGTGTTTTTCGGACCTGTCGGACATTTTTGTCCCATGTGTCCCAAGTTCAATTGGGCCCTCTATTCCCCGATCGGCCGGTTTACTCGAAGTCTGTTCTTTTCGGGCCCGTCGGAACTTTTTGTCCCAAATGTCCCAAGTTCGCCCGGACCAGTTGTTCCATTTTCATCCGATTCAGCTGAGTCGCGTACTTCACGTACTTTTGTCTCGCGTGTTCCAAGAGTATTTGTGCGTCTTTTCCTCGTATCGCCCGAATCGGCCGAGTCGCGTACATCGCGCTTTCGCGTCCCTCATGTCCCAAATGAACCAAAGAGCTATTCGTGCTATTTTTTTCCCGCTCTACCCAAATATCTTTCTTTTAAAGTTAGTACGTATGTATTTAATGCGCATTCATTGCCTTTCTCTCTCCTAAACGGCTATATAACGAGCGAACCCCCTATGCGTTTTGCACACTGCTTTCCTGCTATCTTTTGCTCGAACCCTTGCAATCTAAATTTCTGTGCACGTATCCATTTCCCTCTGTAATTCCTTCCCAAGTCTAGCTTACAGCTCTGCCCTACGAATTACCATCAACATGAAGATCAAATTTCAGGGGCAAGAACAAATCTCACCACTAGAGTCTGTCATTCCCGATATCGGGGACAGTGAAGTTCGCCATCTTGACTTTAGTGATTTTTGGTCGAGGATGACAGATGCGAACCCTACACCAATGGTACAGATGATTCATGACAGTGGTTTGGCTTTTACTGGTGGTTTCCCAATCTCTGTGCAATGTGCAGATACAGTGCTCTCATGCGGAGCTCATTTCAACCCTGATTCAAGTGAATTGACCAACATACATAGGGAGCTCATCACCAAACTTGACGCTGCTGCCATTGGCACTGCACTGAGGATTCCAGAAATGGATAATGCCATAGTTGTCTCCCATAATCAAGCACAGGCCCTGTTCAATCAAGACAGTGACAACTACAAGGCGCGGGTGGCGAAGTCTTGGCTTAAAAACCCTAAGAAGGGAGCATCTTGCCTAGCCAAGACCCTTTTCCGAGTAGATTTCAATGAAGAATTGTCAGATTTCATAATCTTACTGGCTCGGGTTATGGGCTTACCCTCCACTAACGAGTTCCATTTCTAGATGTGCCCACTCATCAACATGGTGTGCGAGGGAATTCAAAATATCAACTGGGCAGAAATCATCAGCATGAACCTAGCGGAGCAGCTGTCCAATGTGCAGCAAATGAATAAATTCTATATGACTTCGTACCTGATGTACACTCTGGCAGCATCAAGGAAATGGTTTGGATTCTCTTACATTGATGCCCACAAGGCTGATCCTGTATATGCCTACTGCCCGCAGTTCACCCTAGAGACCAGCAATCGTAATTTTCGAAGGGTGAATGATGCTTTCACCATGTACATGGTCAGACTTCTCGAAGGTGACACTGCTAGAAGATTTTCTGATGAAGCCATGAGCCTGATATCACACTACGGTGCCTATTTTATCCAGTTCAAAAAATTCTCCTATATCAGGCTAGCTGGCTATGAGAGCACCCCTTTGAGGCTTCCCATGTTCTGCAGTGACAAGATGGCCCTGATAGAAGTATGCAGGAAATTGGACAAATTGCATAGAACCTGCAGAGACAAGAAAATTACCGGTTTGCACTTTCCCATCTCTTTGGGAAACTACACTTGTAAAACATCCCTGGATGCACAGAATATAGAAAGAGCCCTGGCTCCCATCACTGTCCATTTCTTCAAGCCAAGAACTTGCTTTGACTTGAAGAAGTTCATTGAGCAGAACATTAAGATAACATATCATCATAGGGCAGATATAGAAGACTATTGGGCTGACTGTGCCAATGATTTTGACGCTAGAAGGAGGCATTATGGCAGGTTCTCTCTACAATTGATCCAAGAACTCGGCTTATACCAAGTTCTTGAAGGACTCAAGGATGACAACTCTGATCTATACTCATATGAGTATGACAATGTGGTCGAGCACACTCCCTTGGAGGACTTGGATTGGTTCAAGAAAGAGAAAGATGATTTGGCCGAGATCCTGGCTCCAGTCTTAGTCAGGACTAAGATCTGGTTTGATAAGAAAGTTCGAGAGCTTAGGAGGCACTCAGGGGAATCCTCCTCCAAGGATTTTTCAACTCTAAGGAGGGAAGCATCGACTCCAAGATCAGACACACCTTTGCAAACCCCTCCTGCCTCGTCAACTCAAGGACCTGCAGTTTCTACTCCTTCATCCACCCAGGTATACCAGAAGAAACTCAAAGAGGTTAAGAAGGAGCCTGTGGAAGAAGATCCCCAGAGGAAGCAGGCAGAATTACCTTTGGGATCAGAGAACATTATTGTTCTCAGTGAAAGTGAAGAGAGTGAAGTGCCAGCTCCTTCAAACACTCCTGAAGCTCCAACAGATAAAGACAAGGAAGTCCAGAGCACTGAACTTCCAAGTGCTATTGATTCCTCCGCACCAGTTGTCTCAAGCACCCCACTCATGTCTCAACTCGAGACAACAGTTGTGCAAACCTTGAGCACCATGAGCTCTCTGTCTCTTGGTCCTCTTACCTCTCCTGCTTCTTCCTCCTCCTCTTTTGCATGGGTGCAACCTTTTGTTGACAGTAGGAAGAGAAAATATTCCTCTCGGAGCTCAGGGCCAAATTTTGATGCTGTGGCAGCCTTGTTAGGCACTACTCCTCCTTCTCGTGCCAAAAAATCCAGAATCACCTCCAGGATAGTGTCTGATGCTCAGGGTCAGCAATTCCTAGAGATTGCTAAGCCTACAGTAGATAAATCAGAGCAGGACTTACAGGCATCTGACCTATAACTCTCAAGGATTCCTGTGGGAGAGTCTACCCATGAAGGTGAGATCCACAACCTCCAGGAAACGGTCGCAAGAGTCATTGGGAGGGTAGAAAAAGGGCAGCAAACTATTGAACAGTTGGAGGAACAAGCCCAGATTCTCACAGGTTTTATCAAATCTCTTTTGTCTAAGGACAAAGTTTTGGACCCTACCCCATTGACTACCCTTTCGCCACCTGTAATTTTGAGCCAAGATGAAGTACAGAGTATCAAAGACATGCACAAGTATTCCATCTATGGCAGAGCTATGGAGGCCATGGTGGAAGATATGGTTGTTGCTGGATTAAACTTCATTGATGAAGCTTTCAAACTCCATGGAAAAGTGAAGAACTTGCAACAAAAGCTCTCTTCCACTATTGGGATCATAGATAAAGAGCTTAAACTTTAGAGCAGTTGCATAGTGGACCTCCGCCTCATGTGACAGACCGATGAAAACATTCTTTTGGCGAGTAAGGTTTTTGATGATGCAAAGGATAATATGTCAAAATCCTGGGTCTACAGCGTGGAGTGGAAGATCAAGGTCCTGGAGGAGGCTTCGGGAGAATTGAAGAATAGCTGGCAGAAGGGAGAGGCTTTCAAAACACTAGTTGTATCTACTTTCAAAGATATACATTGTCATCTTCAGGATGAAACTTCTGGTGTGTCTCTCTCCCAACAAGAAATCAAAGCTCAATTCAGAGATTTTGTCAAAGGAAATCTATTCAAGGAAAGCTCCATTTCCAAAGATAAAATGAAGGAGATCTGCTCTCTTCAATCTGCCATTGAAGAAGCAAATAAGGACTATCATACTCATGTCGAGTTTGATAAGGAAATGGAGAAGTGCCTCGGATTTTGGACCTAATCTACAGCCAACACGTCAGTCCCTCGTGGCAGAGACATAGCTGAGGCATTAAAGAGATTCAGACAGCGGATTTTGAAGTCAGTGGGTCCCTCCCAGTCATAAGCACCTGTCTTCTTCTCCTTTTTCTTCTTCTTTTCCAATTCTTTCTCTCAGATTTATTGTAATAAGTTGAGGTATTGTGATTGGAAATCCTTAACTAATCTTTAGTTAAAAGAAGTAGTTACCAAGAGTAACTGATTTTTAAACTATATAATGGCCTCTCCTCGCCATTTTACAAGAGGAAGAACTTGGCTTATTTTCTGAAAGTGTAAATAAATCATAAAGAAATCAATACAGAAGGGCTTTTCATTCTTCGTCTATCTGATCTCTTTTATCCCTAAACTTTTCATTTAATATTGTTAAGATCATTTGTCTGTGTTATGATAAGAAGCTTTGTATTCTTGCAAATGTTATTTATAGAACTTTGTGTCTTTTAAATTTCATCTTACTAAGTATGATACAAATGATCTTGTTTCAATTCACTGTAACTTCGCATACATAAAGAATTACTCTGTCATCTATAATTCTAAATGTTGCCTTTCTGCTCATTTTCGTTTTCTCATTCCTCAGTCCTTTTGTAATTGATGATCCTTATAGAAAACACTTTCATAATATCCAAGTTTAACAAAGAAAATCATGTTTTGTATATTTGTAAATAGGTTCATTTCTAAATAAGGGAACCTCTCCCATTAAAGAGGAGGGACTTCTTGTCCCCTGACTGTTGCTCTTCGTGAAGTCCTATTTGACGACCAACACTAGGGTTTAACTAGTTTTTTAGACCATCTTACCTTCTTAACATTTGTTCATAAAAAACATGACAATCAACTGAACTCATTATCATTATGAAATCTTATTAACTAACCTTATAATATTACCTAAAAATCAAAAATTCCCATGCAAATCACATCATTCACGATGAGCATCTAAAGTTACACTTCGAGTTGAATTTTGCATTGTTTTTCACCATGTCTCATTAAAACAGTCATATCTCACAAAATTCACATCATGGGAACCTAGATTTTTTTTGAGAGCATCATCACTCATACCCTATAACATCTAAAACCATCATAATTTTAATTCCATGGCTCAATCTCTCTAGTCACTAAGACTCACCTATGTTTGCATACTAGATCCACATATTAACAACTAGAATCAAATGAAATAATGTAATAATTGAACAATAAACCTATGAAAATGGCCCAGAAATACCTCATATGACATGATACACCTGATAACATACATATATGAGCTCAAATGGCTTCAAAACACTCTGTCACACCTCCAAGCAACCATATCTACTCCCAATGAGCACTTGTAACATGGATAATGTCATGTACCTACACTATTACACTACTATGAGTGCTCAAACACCAAAAAATAATGTTAATAATCATGAAAACATGCTTCCCAAGCATCCACGAATCTCACATTGCCAATCAATACCTCATATGCACCTATATGGGCTTGCTAGAGCAAGCATGCATCATTGAATCTCACTATATCAGTTGATAATCATCTAAACCAGATTGTTAGCACCATGAACAACATCATACCATCATCCTAAAACATCCACTTTTTCATTAATGTGGTTTTGCATTAATTAAAAAACCTATTTGGCCTACATGCAACAATATCCCCCTTTTTATTGATGGAAAACACCTTGAACGTATCCCCCTTTTTACATTAATGAAAAAGGTTAACATGTTACTCACCTCATTCATCTTTTTCAGCATCATACCTCCATGCTTTGGTTAGAAACATCATCTAAAGATCTCAATTTCACTTTTTCTCTTGATTCTTGCCCAAAATCTGAATTTTGCCTTCATTTTAGGCATGCTAGCAACAAGCTCCCCTGGAACAAGCATCTACAACATCTTGACATCATCAAAAAACATGAAGGAAACATAGATAAAATTCCTCCCTATCTAGCTCAATATTACAAATTTGAGCTATTAGCCTAGCTATCATGCCTTCAAATCAACTTTACAACTTTCTCAAGGTCCAAATCAACATTTTTAGTCTTCCACAGTCATTTCCAGCTGAGCTAAGCCAATACATACCTTTACAAGCATGAAAAAGGAACCAAAAATCACTTTCTCACTTTGAATGATCTAGATACCACTATTTCAATCTTACCAAGGTACTCCCCCCTATCTTGATTATTCTTGTACACTCTCTTAGCCACCATGCACATGTAGCAACAACTTTTCTTGCAAAAACAACAATTCATCACTATACGAGAGCAACAAACAACAATTTATTCCAATAACTTCCTTAAGAAGAGAAAATGATGTCTTAGAAGCATTAAAACACTTACACCATGTATGATATAGGACTAAACCATTCTCCCCCTAGCATTAATAGGAAAAATACAACTTACTCTCTATCAAACTTCTTGTTTCTTAGCACTATAGCTTTGTCTCTTTCTTTACTGGGAGGTCAAAGTCAATATGTTGACCTAAAACTAGATTATTTCATCATGTAAACACACATATCCATACATATTCATCATGAGAAGCTTTGAGTAAAGGTGGATAAAGAAACTTTCCACCTCATTTTAACTAACACCATGCAAGAATAAGCTTCTACAGGCCTGTGTAGTGAAAATTTGAGAAAAATGCATGATTTTCATGCCTTCTTAGACACCTAAGACCTTCTTCATGCACAATTTCAATGCAACTCATGAATATATGAGAATACATACCTGCTTAAACTAAGAGTAAGTTTTGGGAAGCATGAAATGCCTTTGACATCCTCCAACTCTACCTTTCACCATTTCAAGCATGTAGGTCTTCAATTTTCTTAAGAAACAAAATTTGGCTTACTCAAATATATACCAGCTGAGATCATTACCATATACACTTACTAAACACTCAAATTGGCATTATTACTTCAAAAACCACATCAAGAATGAGGTGATAAAATTATTCTATACTTGAGACATTATCATTATGGCATATGTACTGTAGCATGCCATTTTGTCATGAATCATGGTGAAATACAACCAAATATTCCTCTTAATCATACAAGATCATAAGGGATGAATCGTACAACACTTTAGAACTTCTCAGAAACGTATACTACATCTTGAATACTTGTTTTAGGAGTGAAAGGACCAAGATATAGGGTTTTGGGGACCAAACCCTCAGCATAGAGAATTTGAAGCAAATCACTAACTCTGTCATTAAAATTTAGAACTGTATGCATACCTTGAGATCCAAATCACTTTCATCCTTTAGCCATACATGAGTATTCATGAAAGGTACAAAATTTTAATCCATAACTCTTTCATTTGAGAACTCAACCTTGAGTTTCCATCTATACCACTTCTTGGAGACTGTGTAAACTCAGTCATGAGGCAACTGATTAGTATTTTTTGATGTATATATCTCTTATCTTATTAAAACATTACATAATCACCTTGTGTAATCTAACATGAAATCACTGAGTATCATATTCAATGATATTTCATCATGATCATTAACCTTATATACATGTAGCCATCCTTTTGCTTGTAACATAGTACAAATTTCACTCCATCACTGTCACAATTATACTTCTTGAACTCAAACTGATCACTTAGGACTTTATCACTATAAAATAATTTGAAAATGACTTATAGGACCATACACTACACTTGCAACTCATGATGTAGAACCCAAAATTCCCAGAAACATATGACACATATTGACACACTCATTATGACAGACTTGATACTATAAAGAAGATGAATACTCAAAGACATACAATGACCAATTTAAACATTACATACCTCAATTTTCTCATCAAATACATGATAGTTCCTTTAAACACATGAAGGTCACACTTTTTAAGACCACTTCTAATTCCTTGACTACTCAGGAGATACCTTCTTATAACACATATATGATAGTGAAGACATCATAAACCAGTGACACAACCATGACCAACAAGAGTTATATGAATGAGCTAACATTCATACTAAGGACCCAACAAACATGAACCATACACACACATGAATATATTACAGATGATAAACACATTTACCCTTTCAAGGAGCTGATAAAAACATTTCTTGCTCCCTAGAACATACCATAAACCATTTAAGGTCTATTAGGAGCTGAGATTACTCCCAGAAATCTCCTTAGATACTCAAATGTAGGCTTTGGAAGTGGTTTAGTGAGAATGTCATCCAATTCTTCCTTGGTAGATACATGTTCCCACTTTATACACCCTTTTCTCACAAGGTATCTTAAATAATGATACTTGATTGGAATTTGCTTTATCTTGGAATGAAAAATTAGATACTTTGAGACACTAAATGCACTAGTACTATCACACAATAGGGGTGTAGGTCCAACACTTTTTACCTTATAGTCCTCTAAGGTTTGTCTCATCCATAAAAATTGTGAACAACAACATATTCAACTTCACATGTTGAGAGAGCTACAAGAGATTGATTCTTACTTGACCATGAGACAAGGCATTTTACAACAAAGTATTCTCCACCACTAGTACTCTTCCTACCATCCATACTTCCTATCCAATGATCATCAAAATAATCCTTCAACTCAAATCTTTCACTCTTAGGATACCATAAACCATAATCAATAGTACCCTTAAGATATCTAAGGATTATTTTCTCTGCTTGTAGGTGTGATTCTCTAGCATCCTCTTGAAATATTCCAACTAAATTGGATTCTTGAAAAATATAAGGTATAGATGTTGTAGAATATAGTAGGATACCAATCATGGATCTATATTCAGTTTGATTTACCTTGGTAGTTTCATCTTCCTTGCACAATTTGCATCTTGTAACCATAGGTGTGCCAACATGCCTACATTCATCCATGTGAAACTTCTTAAGAATTTATTTGACATATTTGGATTTAGAAATTAATATACCTTTGTCATTTTTACTCACTTGAAGTCAAAGAAAGAAAGAAATTTCTCCTAACATAGACATTTCAAACTCTTTCTTCATAGCTTCTGCAAAATTATGAACCATACAATCACTACCTCCACCAAAGATGATATCATCTACATATACTACAACTATCAATAATTGATCTCCTTCACTTTTGATATACAATTTACTATCATCCACTCCTCTCTTGAAGCCTTGTTCAATCAAATAGCTATCAAGTTTCTCATACCAAGATCTAGGGGCTTGCTTTAGACCATAAATAGCCTTTCTTAACTTGAACACATAATCAGATTTATTAGTCAAATAAAAACCATCAAGCTTCTCCATATATACTTATTCATTTAGAAAACCATTTAAGAAGGTTTATTTAACATCCATTTGATAAAATTTAAATCCTTTAAAACTAGAATAATCCAAGAATAATTTGAGTGCTTCCATCCTAGATACATGTGCAAAAGTCTCATCAAAGTATATCCCTTCAAATTGAGAATATTCCTTGCAAAATAATCATGTTTTATTCCTTATGACTTATCCATTATCATCTAGATTATTTCTAAACACCCATTTGGATTCAACCACATTCTTATCTTTTTGTCTAGGAAAAAGTTCCCATGTTTTGTTATTTTCAATTTGATCTAACTCTTCATTCATAGTCTTAATTCAATTCTCATATTTATTAGCATCTACAACATTATCTTAGTTTCAAATTTTGAAAGAAAGGCTAGGTTATCCTGATTTTGAAGACTTACCAATTTCCTTCTTGTAGTGACTCTAGAATCTTTCTTGCTCAAGATTTGAGATTCAAGATGATATCTTATTACTTGTATAGAAGGATCCTTTGTGTCTTGTCTTTCTTCCTCATCATTCTCTTGAACAACTTCATAATATTCTTCCTTACACATATCCTCACAAACTAATTGATTCGCTTTAGAGAAATACCTCATAGTATATGATTCATCAAACCTAACACTAGCACTTTCAACAATAGATTTCAACCTTTTGTTATAACATAAATAAGTTACACTTCTAGAGGAGTAGGAAAAGAATATACCTTCATCAGATCTAGAATCAAACTTACCAAGGTTTTCTTCAGTCCTCTTAATGAAGAACTTACATCCAAATACCCTAAGATGTTCCACATTAGTTGGTCTTCCTTTCCATAGCTCATAAGGAGTCTTGTCACTATCCACTCTTAGTTGACATCTGTTGAGAATATAAACAACAGTACATATTGCTTCTTTCTAATAACCATTAGGTAACTTAGATTCATTAAGCATGGTCCTTTCCATCTCTTGAATAGTCCTATTGTTTCTTTCAACAAATCCATTTTGTTGGGGAGTTCTAGAAGCTGAAAATTGTATTGTAATACCATGCTCACTACATAACTCATAAAATGCATTAGACCAATATTCTCCTCCATTATCATACATTGAACACTTTATCTTCCCATTCTTTTCATTTTAAATGAGAGATTTGAAAATTTTAAATACATCTAGCGCATCATATTTGTTCTTCAAACAAGCCACCCAAGTATATCTAGTGAAATCATCAATAAGAAGCATGAAATAGTAGTCACCTGAAGTACTTTCAGTCCTCACAGGTCCACATAAATTAGTATGGACCAGCTGAAGTTGACTTTTAGAATTATATTCATTTGTATTGAATCTCCTTCTAGTTTTCCTACCATGCATACAAGCCTTGCACAAATTATCTTCTGGTTTCCTGAGTTTAGGCACGTTTCTCACACAATTGTTAGAGTTGATTTTAACAAGATTATACAAGTTCACATGACCTAATCTCCTATGCCATAACCAACAGTCATCCACCATACTCATAATACATCTTTCATTATTAATTTCCTCAAGAACAAACATGTTATTGTCAGTTCTTTTTCCTTTTGCAACTATTCTACCAGATTCTCCTTTTCTTATTTCACAACCTTTCACAACAAATGTAATAACATACCCTTACTTGACCATTTGAATTACACTTAGAACATTATGGTTCAAACCTTATCCATATAGAAAATATTTGGTGATGATCTTTCCATTATCAAAACTAAAAGTGCATCTACTTAGGTATATATGGTTGAGTTGTCATATGAGCTTAATAACCACTGTCAATGTAACAAATCTATTTTTCATTCTAAATATGAAAGGCAATTTTAGCAAGATTATAAACTTCATTATGTTGCAAGGAGGACGAACAAGCTCAATAGATATCATACCAAATATCAAAACCTAAATGATTTAAGTAAGCTCTCATATTCATCAAAGGAAACATATCACCTTGATCCTTGGAAACTTCCATTTCTTGTACTTCAAAAGATCTCCTTCAAGTTGTCAAGCTCCTCAAGAAAGGATTGCTCTGATACCAATTATTAGAATAACAATGGACTGAGAGGGGGGGGTGAATCAGTCCTTATAAAATTTTCAATTAAACTTTTAGATAAGAAAATCAAATTACTTTATTCAAACAGCCACAATAATCACTTATTCAACTTTTAATGTGTGCATACCATAAACCATCAACAATGGATGAAACCATGAAAGTAAAATAACACCATAAGAACACAAGATATAAGTGGGAAACCCTCAAGGGGAAGAAAACTCACTAAAACACAATCATATATTGATATGTTTGAAAAATTTAGTGAGGCACCAATGCCACAAGGAGCACCAACCCCTCATTTAGTAGAGCACTAACCCTACAAAGAGCACCAACCCCTAATTTTGTGAAGCACCAACTCCACAAGGAGGCTATAACCCCCCCAAGATTATCGATCACAAAATAAACCACCTTATGATGTGTATATCTCTGATTTTTTTCTACCACAACTGATGGAGATCCAATTTATAGCTTGCACTTCTTCACTCAAACCCTGGTTGATCAATCTTCACAAAACAAGCTCATCAATCACTCTAACATTCATCAAACCATTTCTCTCATATTATATTATTTTTCTAAAACTTTAAAACAATTGAATCAGCCTCAATTCATGCTCCAATACCTACAAAAAACATGCACCTAGGTCGTTCCACCTTGCACACTCTCAACTAGTTCATAAAAGCACCCAAAACATGCTTTTTATATGATTTTCATCTTTCAAACTTAGGCCCAAAATTTTCCCTCCATTTTGTTCTAAAAATAAATCAAGGAAACATTTAAATTTTTAAATATAACAGCTACACATGACCCAATCATGTCTTCCTGGATAAAATCATCATTTCATGTGCCAAATATGGTTTAAAACCCCATAGGCACATTCTTAAAAATGCCCTAACATTAGTCCCATAGTTTTTCATGACCCATGAACCCTTATACATGATTAAAATCTCATACAAAATGCATACATTGTCACAAATAATATCAACAAATCAAATTATTTCATTTATTGGGCCCAGTTTCCTTTACATTCCTCAAAACAATAGTTTTGTGCACCCTTCAGCACCTTGGAAACTTCATAATGCCACAAAATGAATTATACTAAAACAAAACATGAAATATGACCACTAAAAATAAATGGAAAGAACATGTAGAACACTTCTAAGCTTGTTATAAGTCATGAAAAATATTTCACTTCAAACCACAACAATGTTTGCCTTCACCAAATCAACCTGCCAAAACATATATTTCCAAATGTTAGCTAATAAAACCATTTATAAAAAAATTCAAGACCTAAAAATGGATTAATTGGATGACCAAATCATCATTATTCACATTATAGGTTATATGAATAATCACCCAATCCATCTCATGCTTCAACCAACATCAAACTTGCACAAAAACAGATCTTGTCCTGAACTACCAAAAACCTTCTTTCTCAAATAATGACCTGGAAACCTTTTCATATGACCTCATCATGAGAAAATAAATTTATCATTGGAAATATATATGAATCTAATTTCCAAAAAAACTTGGATAATCTCAAAACTTCACTTTTATCTCAAGTTATGATCAAATTATTGGACCTTCTATTTGAGACCCCCAAAACTGCGCTTTGACTAGTCAAACTAATTGAGCCTCAAAACACCATGCACCTGCAAAATAATTACCTAAAACATTTAAGGACATAATTAAAAACTTATAATCATCAGGCCACATCAATTTTACATGTTACGCCTTTGGACCATCTTATCCTAAAACCTTCTTTCCCAGAAACTGTTATTTTTTGGTGGGGGCCCACATATCGCCATTACCTCAAGCATACATTTATGGAAATTTGTAGTCATATACAACATACAATCATAAATTTTTATGAATAAATAAAAAATGGGGTCATCTTCACTTTTTGTCAACTACTCCTAGCTAGGGTTTAACTAGGGTTTTAGACCATCTTACCTTCTTAACATTCATTCATAAAAACGTGAAAATCAACTGACCTCATTATTATTATGAAACATTCTTAACTCACCTTATAATATTCCATGAAAGGAAAAAGGTACCATTCAAATCACATCATTAACAACGAGCATCTGAAGTTGCACTTCGAGCTGGATTTTGCATTGTTTTTCACCATGTCTCACCAAAACAGTCATATCTCACAAAATTCACATCATGGGAACCTGAAATTATTCTTAGAGCATCATCACTCATACTTGTAACATATCCAATCATCTAAATGTCAATTCCATGTCTCATTATCTCTAGTCACTAAGACTTACTTGTATTTGCATGTTAGATCCTCATAACAATAACTAGAACAACCTGAAACAATGTAATAAATGAACAAGAAACCTTTGCAAATGGCCCAAACATACCTCATATGACATTATATACCTGATATCATGCATTCATGATCTCAAATGGCTTCAAAACACTCTGTCACACCTCCAAACAACCATACTTACTCCCAATGAGCACCTATAACATGGAGAATCACTTGTACTTGCACTATTCCACTACTCTGAGTGCTCAAGCACCCTAAAATCATGCTATTAATCATTTCAACATGACTCCCAAGCATATAGGAATCTCACACTTCCAAGCAATACCTCTTAGGCACTTGTATGGGCTTGCTAGAGCAAACATGCATCATTGTATCTCACTGTATCAGCTGATGAACATCTAAACCAGACTGTTAACACCATGAACAACATCATACCATCATCCTACAACATCCAATTTTTCATTAATGTGATTTTTCATCAATGACAACACCTATTAGGCCTACATGCTAACACCCTCCTCACTTATTAGATAAAATTAGTGAGCTCCAGGACCTTCTTAGAACTCATCATTTGGTCCATGCTTATTTTTAAAATGAGCTAGTTTGGGATAAATATTTTGATGGATCCTACTCGAATGAGACATGTTATTTACTCATTTCTTCTACTCAACCTTCAACATTTGAATGGAATAGGATTTGGATAAAATAACTAACTCATAAGATCATTTTTTCTTCTAGTTGGTCATCCAAAATAAGGCCTTGACCATTGATAATTGTGTCAAAAGAGGACAGTTCTTCCCTAGTAGGTGTATTCTCTGTAGAAACTTAGAAGAAACAGTTAACTTCCTCTTTCTTCATTGCTCATTTTCTTCATCTATTTGGAAGTCCTTCAATTTCATGGGTGTCAACTGGATTTTTTCAGATTATCTTGTTAATGCATAAGAGGATTGGATGCCTCCCTTTAAATATAAAGTTATTAAAAATATATGGTTTCTCTATTACCCTCACATTCTATGGAGTATATGGAAGGTACATAATGTTGGCATATTTGAGGAAAAGAATCCTTATCTCACTAGGATTATTAGTCATCTACTTGAAGATATTAGATAGAATATCCTAAGCTTCAAACCTTAGAAAAATATCCTCCAGAATGAGGAATAAGATAATTTTTTGATCAAATGGAAATTCCCCTTATTCATTAATACTATCCAGAATAAATGCACTAATAGAACCCAAATAAAATGGGACCCCATCCCTCTGGGTGTTTTAAGCTTAATTATGATGGTGCATCTAAAGGGGACCTAAGTAAATCTAGAGGAGATGGTTGTGTTCGTAATGATAAGGGTTATATTTTTGTTGTGTATGTTGGTCCTATGGGGGTGAATTCTAACCATTATTTGGAGGATTTACCTTCCTTGTGGGGGATTAGGCTAGCTAAGTCTCTTAATAATCAAAATTTAGTTCTTGAAGGTGACTCCATGAACATTGTAAATTGTCTTATAGGAACCTCTCAAGCCGAATGGACTATTAGCATGATCATTAATGAAGCCATTCAATTGTCTAATTCCCTTCCAATTTTCCCCTTTCTTCACACGTAAATGGAAGGCGATAAAATTGTATACATAATGGCTAATATAGGGGTGTTATCTAGTGAATATGAAGTTTGGTTACATGGGGATCCTCTTCCAACTAATATCCTTACCATTATGACCAATGAGAAGCAGACATAAAATCTTACCCATGTATAAGATTTCTCACGCTTTCAAGATCAAGGGCAGGCTATCATTTTAAGGAGATTAGACTCCACCGTTAAGGGTAAAATTTATCATTTAATTATAAACAAGGTCAAGAGTTATAGAGTTGGACTAGATAACAACATGGGTGGTGAAATATACATAGTTGATCCGGTGAATAACGAGTAATGGAAGTAGGATTTTGGTTTGTGGGAGATATTGGGTAAAGGAAACTTCAACAATTTTATTGAGTAGGTTTGAGGGCACAAATTCCATATGTCCCAGGAGTTTGTTATAAATTAGAATGATAAGATAGTCAAGTATAAGGATAGAGAGATTGAGATAACCAAAGAAATTATAGATATCATCACTGGCCTCCATATGAAAGGGACAAAATTGTATAAGAACAAGTATGCCTGGGAGGCAGAAGAAAGAATCTTTATTGAACCTGGGGAAAGATGGATTCATGATAAGAGATGATTTATGAGATTCTCTCTTCCTCATCCCTTTGACCAAGTGAGTCTGTTGTTGTTGAATTTCATCACCATTGATGGCCGCTTCAAGGTAACCCCCAATTTCCATCTTGTGTTCCTTAACCATTTACGTAGAGGTACTTATGTTAGTTTTCCTTTTTACATCTTGCACTCTTTGTAACACTCTATCAATATTTTTACCGAGGTAAGAGAGCCCAACCCATTCACCATGTTGTTATCCACTTGATTTATAAGTATTTTGACCACCTCCTTGCTCATTCTCAGCCCTTTATTGCTCTTAAATCCCATAGCTCCAACTCTGAGCTCCCTTCCATTTCTACCCTGACCTCATACCATACCCTTCATAGAAAAAATAATAAGGAAGCTACTTGAAGTGAATTACCCTCTTCTCCACCTCCCCAAGGTGAAGGAGAAACAACTCTAAGCCTTCTTGGTATCAGTAAAAAGAATTTGGAAGCTCCTAAGTCCTATGTAGTGAACCTAGGGACAAAAGTGGAGTTACACATTGACATTATTAATTGGATTTGAATAGATACCATAGACTTGAAAGAAAAAATTAGAATATGCAAAATTGTTATTGATAACGGTAAAAAAGACGAAAATCAATTGGAGGAAATTATAAACAGGGTCTCAAAAATTGAAAAATAATAAGAAAACATAAGGGGTAAATAGTGTGATATTATTATCATACTCAAAATAAGCATTGATATTCTCACTCAGATTACCCATTATTTGGAGGAGATCAAAGGAAAACAAGAAAAAACAAAAAAAAAAAAAAATATAACAGCTTTAAGGACCTTAAGAGTAGCTTGGAAGGCATGAACAAGACCTTACAAAAGGTTATGAAATATTGCCAGTTGGTGATCCTCCTTAGCTGTGATTTTTTTGGTTGTAGGCTAAGATTTTTTAGTGGTTTGACTGGGGTTTGGATGTAGTTTTGTTGGGGTTTTGCTGCAATTTTGTTGGTGTTTTGATATGATCTTATTTTGTTCTTAATTTTATTCTTTCTATACCTTCTTACTTTATCTTGGCTCTAGCCTGTTTGTACCTGGGTAAGGTCCCAATCAAAAACATTTTATCAGTAATAAAAAATATCATATGGTAGCACCTTTTTGTCAATATTCTAAAAATTCCATGAAACAAACATTTCGCAAACTAAAATTACAATTGAGATACTGATTTATCTTTTCTCATTGGAAACTACTTCTAAGTAAGTATATCAGTTGTCACCTGATATTTAATCTTTGGATAAAGTAACTAATGTATATTTCTCAAAATACCTGGAAGCATACGTGGATCTCCATTATTTTCCAGGAATAGGTTTCCTTACACTAAATATGCAACTCTACATACTTTGGTAAGGGTGATGCTTCCAATGTGTTTGTTAATACTACTAATAAAATCCCTAATCATTACATGATATATCATAGATCTCTTTAATCAAAATGGGTTCCACACATAAATCAAAATCAAAATCAATCAATTTCAATCTCTATAGAAATAATACTCTAATCGAAGCCTTCTACTCATGCTATCTTTAATGGTTTTATCCCTCTTCATCTTTCTATTATGTTATGAATCCTCTATAGTTTCTATATATACTATGACATATTTGAGGCCTATGGCTCCTTCACTATTAGGGGTTCATCTTTCCCCTCGATCAAAATATTCTTGGGGTAGTTATGATTTTACCCCTTTTTATATATAATTAAATTTAAAATATAAAAAAACATTCAATTGCAAAAATACAAAACTGAGACCTATACACATAGCTTGTATTGTTAGCACTTTATATTACATATGATATTTTTCATTATGGTTTGATAAATATCATATTTTTTTTATATAATATTTACATAAGGGGGTAAGTGCATGGAAATGGGGGGCCAAAAGGGGGTGTAAAAAGGGACACATTTTTCATGAAATCAAGTGAAACCTGAACTTCATCAAATAATTTGGCATGCATATGCTCAAAATTTGACAAAGTGATAAGAATAAGTACCGTAGATCTCAGAATCTAGTTTCTAAACTACTATTTTTTTGAAAATGGTTGAGATTAAGAGGGTCAAATGTGGTGCACACACAAAGTATGTCTATTTTTGTGTCAAAAAGATAAGAACCTATTGTGTGTGTGCCCCCCTCCCCCCATTTTTTGAGTTTTATAAATTATTTTTCAAATCCCTTCAATAGAAAGTTAGCTAATTCCATGTACGAGGTCCCACTAATTTTTCATAATTTTTGGATGAATATATAGTTTTTTAATTAATTTTCAAAGTGCACATATCTCAAAAAATGAAATATTTGTGTGTGCACCCCCATAACTTTGAGAAAAAAAGTCATTTTTTTTTTTATGTGTAGAATGGAGTTTAGAAAAAACCACTTTTTTTGAAAAAAATTGGATGAAAAAATCATAAATTGTGCACCAAAACGTATGCATAAGTTTTTGCAAGAAAAGAAGGCACTAGTAAAAGAAATTATGGATGAAAGCCTTAAACTAATCAGATTTTAGAAATAATTATATCGTCATCAAGGTAAAACTGAGCTTGACATCGTAGTATAATTTATTTTTGAATATTATGTTATAATGCATGAGATATTGGGGTGCACACATGAGATTTTGATGTTTTTTTGTCAAACACGGTTTCATTCACGGATTACACAGTCCAAACCTTTGGTTTGGATATCCAAGGCAAATCCAAGCCTATGGATTGGGTATTCCAAACCCCAATAAGATGAAATGCGAGCACATTATAACGCGCTCGCATTATAACGTGCTTAAAACTAAAATTCAAACACAATAAAGACAAAAATAATATGTGATATTGGTCCCACTGGTCACGGGTTGTCTGCAAATTCCTGCACATTTTTGATTCTTGTTAACAATTTTGTATTATTTTATGTTATATAGAGATTGTTTTGTGAAATATTTAAGCATTATTTGATATATTTAAGTGTGTTTCTATTGTTTATTATATTCCTAACACTCATTAACATTTTTTTGTCAATTGTTTTGTGGTGGTAAAGATATTTTTGAGAATTATGGGGAGGAAACCATGAAGGCAAACACTCGAGAAATTGGAAAAACAAAGGGAACGGATGAAAAAAGGGTGTGAAAAAATGAAATTGAACATGTATTTAACAAATATTGGAGATGTTGCAAAAAATCGTATATCATCCAACAAATCCAAGAAAGAAGAAATAAAAAATGAAACAAGGGAGCGAATGCACAAAAAATACTGTGAAAAAAAGAAATCAATGCATGGAGATGAAGGTATGTCATCTCTTCCAAATGAAATTGATGGTGCAACATATCCTCAAACACCAATTGAGTCAATAAATAATGAATATTCAATGAATGATGATGCAATTCCAAATTTAAACATAGATGTTACACCAGATGACCAACCTATTGAAAACACACACTCTTTACCAAATTATGAAGATGAACGACAAATAGAAAATGAACAATGTTTAGATGATATTGAACAATCATTTCCATTGAAATCACCGATTAAAATTTTGTGGAAAACACCCAAACTTTTACTTGAGATTGATGAAAATATTTTAAATCCAATGCCTAATAAGATTTGTCAACACACTTGTAGAAGAAAAGCTAATCAGATATGGAAAACATATTTTAATGACTTAAATGAAACAGGTAGATGTCAATTATTTGTTGAAATGATGAAAAATATTAATTATAGACCTACAATGAAAACCCTTGGTCTAAGAACATCTAAGACTGACAATGAAAAATCTATTGTAAAAAATATAATGAATGCATACCAATCAGTAGGTTCAACCTCACGTACCAAAGATAGTAATGTTACTTGACATGTTATTACATCGACTATAGTAAGTAAAGCAACAAAAAAATCTTGTTTAATTAGAAAAACAAGTAGTGCACTAAAAATAAATAGGAAAACACTATACAAAGCTCTCAAGCATCGTGAAAGAATTGAAGATACAAATAACAATGAATTATGGGCATTCTCTGGTAGACTGCCACGAAAAGACAAAGACATAGTTGATGAGTTAAAATAAAAAAAATTAGAATTTTGGAAAAATAATACAAGGGTTTCACCTAATGAAAAATATGTTTTAAAAAGAAGAATTGGTTGTAGAAACCGTGAATCACATCCTAAACATTTTTTGGATATGACACAAACACAATTTTTTAATAAGTTTAAAGAGACTCATCCCGAAATACAAATTAGTCAAAGGTATTTTGAAATGTCAAAACCTTTTTATGTTAAAATAAATCACTCACAGACTACTTGTTGTTGTAGGATCCATATTGAATTTGCTATGCATTATGATATTTTCTGACATATATGTGTTAATTTGCATACTGAGAATATTTTGCAGGAGTGTATGATAAATGTTCCACCTAAATCAGCAAGAGATTTCATCTCAAGTGTTTTTTGTACAAGAGAAGAAGGATAATTTTTTTATAAGAAATCATGTTTAGAAGGAACTTGTGATAGTTGTGGTGGTTTGCAATGTTTGCAAAGATGTATACACACAGAGAATACACATGTAATCAAAAATGAACTAGTTAGTTTTGGAAAATACAAGTCAGTGACATACACTTCAAAAGATGGTAATGAAGCCAAGAGGTGTGAATTAGTGAGTAAAGAAATAAGTGTATCAAATTTTATCACTATATTTCGAGAGAAGCTAGTGTATGAGTATGCACGACATACACACAGAGATCAATGGTTAGATGAGAAATTCAGGTTATGCAAGGACACATTTCCTCTTGGTACCATTGTTTTCAGTTGTTGATTTTGCAGAGAACTATACTCTACAACCACAAAATGAAGTGCAATCACAATACTACAACTCTATTCAGGTTTCCATATTTATACATATAATATTCACTCATGCTCTCGACAGTACAGAGGAAGAGAGAAATATTTTGAGGGAGTACCATTTCTATATTAGTGATGATCATGGACATTCATTAGAGTTTGTGCAAGGTTGTTTCAAGATCTTTTATGGAAATTTGAATAACAAAAACATCATATTTGATAAACACATCATATGGTCAGATAATTATACATCACAATTCAAGAATACGTGAATGTTCTATTGGTTGAGAAGGATGCATAGGATAAGCAGTGTTCAACATTTTTGGAATTTCACTAAGGTCAGACATGGAAAAGGAGAACATGATGGTGTAGGAGCATGTGTTAAAAGAGCCCTAACAAGAGAAGAATTGAAGTACAAATATGGTGCCAAGTTGATCGATGCAAAATCCATTGTGGAATGGTGTAACTCAACAATGGGTCCAAGTAATGAGGGTAATTCTACAGTTCGTAGGTTTTTTTGGTTGGTATAAGAAGCTAATTTTGCAAAATATGAAGATTTTTGTACACTAACGGGATCTAGTGAGTTGCACTCTTTTAGAAGTTCAAATGCAGGTTCATGGACTATTTATACAAGGAAAATGGCATGATTTTTCTCTTCATGTACGTATTCATTTTGGGATGAATGTGAGTCAAAAGAGTGGGTTGATGAATGGTGTTGTAGATAATTATATCCACTCGACACCTATCAACCTCCACGAGCTCTACAACTCACAAGTGAGAGAAGCATCAATTGAATTTGACCATATATCAGATCTAGTACAACCAGGTATTATATATCTACATTATTTTGTAAAAAATTATAGTTTTTTCTCATGTTATGGAACTTATTAATGAATCAATTATTGAAACTAACGATTTTGTGTACAATGTGATGTAGGTCATGTTTTTGTGGTTTTTGTAGAAGAAAATAATAAAGAAGGAACATCTTATTATTTATGTTGTTGTGTTGAGGTAAAAAATAAATTGATAGCCCCAATCATATATGGAGAAGGCCTAGAATATCCTACGGGGTCTATGGTTATTACTGGAACATGGCTAAGAAGATACCCAATGAAGAAATCCAATGTGTGGTTGTTTGAGGACTTTGAAACTCATAGAAAGATTCTTCATTATTCTCACCTAGTTGTTGCATATAATGTTCAATTGATTAAATATGGAGGTAGACCGTGCAATAAGGTCTTGTGGAAATTTCATGAGTCTGACCATGAAGCAATACTTGACACCCTAAAAATTAGATCAGACCCAGATGGTTCACTGGATTGAATTTGTACAAATGAAGATACACAAAACTACCCTTAAGCCTGCCAAGTGGCTTACTTTCTCAAGTCAAAGGTATGTTCACTTAAGATTAGATATGTATATCTACATGATATTTAATTTGAATATTTACTTTAATGTTTTTTTTTAAATTGTGTAGGTTTTAAAATTCTATTTAATTGTTTACTAACATGTTTATGTAGGTTAGTGGTGCCAAAAAAGCTTCCACCTTCACGTGGTTGGCACTGTTAGTAGAGAATTTATTATTCTCGAAGTTAAGAGAAGCTAAGGAAAATTAAATATTGGAAATGAACAACAATAAGAAATTATCATTTCACCACCTATATTGTATGAAAAATGTCTTCTTCAAATTCTCATTTCACAACCTATATTAAGTATGAACAATCTCTTCTTAACATGTTTCCTAGTACTTGTTTCGAATCGAAGGATTTTGTGCACTGAAATTAATCCATTGCCTAGCATTGACTAGGCCACCCTGATGCAATGGCATAGGTGGTTTGGTGCTAGGAATGTGTGTTTGTAAAATATTGCGTTGGACAACCTTACACTGACTCACACTGCAGTATTTAACACTTTTGTAAACAATAGGACAACGAGAGAACCGAATCGATATGGAGTAAAACCAAGATAAGATTTTGTAGAGAGTCTCAACATGCAGAGGTGTAGGATCAGATGATACCTTTCTAGGTGCCACGGAGACTGAGATATCACCCGTCGAAGTTATAGCATTTTTTGGTCTTAGGGCTCTTAAGGGACTATGCCTGGACGAAGTAGCCCGGAAGCAATGACACCATTGTCTGACACTCAAAATGAAGCCTCCACTATCATTTACTAGGCCACCCAGATGTGTTGGTACAATTGGTTTGGTGCCATGAGATTTCAGTTTGTAAAATATTGCATTAGAAAACCTTACACTGACTCAAACTGCACTATTTTATGCTTTTACAAATAATAGGACAATGAGAGAATCAAATGGAGATGGAGAAAAATCAAGATAGGATTTTGTAGAGGGTCCTGACATGGAAGTTTAGGATCATACGATACCTCTCCAGGTGCTACATGAAGATTGAGATATCACCCATCAAAGTTATAGCCTTTTTTGGTCTCAGGGCTCTTAAGGGACTACGCTCAGACGAAGTAGCCTGGAAGAAATGACACCATCTGAAATAAAAAATAAGCATCCAATAGTAGTTTACCAGGACACATAGATGCATGTTAGCACAATCATTTTTGTGCCACGAGCTTTTGTTTGCAAAATATTGCGTTTGACAACCTTACATTGACTCAAACTGGGAGTATTTTGCGCTTTTGCAAACAATAGGACAACGAGAGTAACTGAATTAAGATGGATAAAACGAGATGATGGTATTTTGTAGAGGTTCATGACATAGAGGTGTAGGATCAGACCAGACCTCTTCAAGTTCCACGGAGACTGAGAAATCAAGGCCCGTCGAAGTTATAGCCTTTTTTGGTCTCAGGGCTCTTAAGGGACTACACCCAGAATGAAGTAGCCTAGAAGCAACGACACCATCTGACACAAAAAAAAGCCTCTAATATCATTTACTAGGCCACCTCAGACATGTTGGAGTGAATAGTTGATTTGGTGCCAAGAGTCTTATGTTTGCAAAATATTACATTTGACAACCTTACACTGACTCAAACTAGACTATTTTGCATGCTTTTGCAAACAATAGGACAATGAGATGAGCAAATATGCAATAGAGAAAAAATGAGACATTTGTTTGTACAGGGTCCAACAGTCAAGGTTTAGGATCATAAATCTGAAATTCCACAGAGACCAAGATATCGATACATTTGGATATATGAGAAATGTTATAATTTTGGTGTGAATTTTAACATTTATTGTGGGGAGAAGAAATTTGGAGAATGTGTAATATGCATTGTAAGGCACAAGGTAGATGCCATATCCATTTAGTTACTTTAGTCCCACCTCTCATAAACAAGGAAGTTTTACAAGAAACACTCAATGATGGTTCTAGGCATGAGAATAGGAAATATGGTCCTAATATTGATATTCCAAAAGATGAAATCACTCATGAGACCTACCAATTGAAATATATGAGGTTTTCTGATCCTTGTAGTGTAGAAGATACAAGAGAATCTTTCACTTTGTAATCACTATGTAGATTAGAGGAGCATGACAAATCCTTGGATGGAGGGATTTATATTCAAAAATAGTTAGAACTTTGTGAAAGATACTTAGCCACAAGGACTATTTAGAAACCCATAAACCAAACCCATTCGGTGGTGGTATGAAGAATGGATAATAAGAGAGAGGAAGATTTTAGATTCAAGGAAATTACAGATAAGTTGTTGATGGCAGGTGATGTGGGAGGAAGCTACAAGTTCTCCCAGAAATGCATACAAGTTGTACCTTGCCCTCGAGGGATTGTCACCCATGATAATTACCATTGAGGTGTACCTTGCTGCTCATTCTAAACTCTCTTTAGGCCTCATCGACTGGTATGTCCATCTTACAGGTAACCTCCTCCTTCAAATTCTACTCTCATTAAGAAATAGTATAGAAAACTAGCATTATTATTGTATCCTGAGAAAAAAAGTCCTTTCTATTGAGCCTAATAGATGACCATTTAATCTTAGGGAGAAATTCATAACAATGTGGAGTTCTACTATGTGCAATCTACCAGATGATAGTGAAAATTTTAAGTAGAACTTTATTGGTAAACTACAAGATTTTAGGATTCTTGTGAATTGAATCAACAGAAGTCAGTTAAGCATGGGGATTTCTCTTATATGTAAAAAGAAGGCTTCATTGTATGTATTCCAATTTACACAAGGTCAAACATTGCAGTTGATTTCCTCCATGGCTTCTAGGTTAATACATATGAAGGAAATTTAATAAAATTTGTTTCAAATGTTAACAACAGGGCAATAGACAAGCCAACCTATATGTTGGGATGACTTGGGAAGCTCAATGGTAAGTCCATCCATTTAAGTTTGTCGTAACCTCTCATTGTAGTTATACAAGCATGACCTGAGGTTCTAGGAAAGACTAATGGATGGTCATTTTTTATGCTTCCAAAACTATTGAAATCCAATTGAAATTTCAGATTGCAAATCGCCTTTGGCATTGTGAAACAACAAACCGAATTCACCATCTTGTGAAATTCTAGGAAAGTTCTCCTAACACTTTTCATCCTACCTAGTTAACTCCTAACTAACTATGACAAACAACTAAAGACAAGTGTTACCTTCTCTCAAATTTATAAGAGAGTTCCTAATGCCATTTGATAAATCTTATGAAGGAGGGAAATGCATAAGAACCTTCGGTACAAAGAGAGATGATCCATCTGCTTTTTTAATCTTTGAATAGGTTTGGACCAATGGAGTTTATAAATTGAAGAATAACATTGAATTCAAGTGGTATTTTTGAGTCTGAGGCTAGGATACCAAGAAAATTTGGATCATTCGTTTTGGTTCTCAGGCCCATTGAATAATTCTTTCAGTTGCGAGTTTCAAGAACAAAGCTTGATTCAACGGAGTGATCTAGTGCTTGTTTAAGATGAAATTTGAGAGGATTTCTAAGGTTCAATTTTTATTTTCCAAGATGCATAACTCCATATGTTTGAGAATGTTTTTCTAGATGCAACAACATTCTGATTTAGACACTCGATGATTCATGAATTTCAATCCTAGTCCATATACCCCAGTAGTCCTCGATCCTTGGATATAGGGAGACACCATTACTTGGATTCCATTTATAACGATAGAGATATTTGTAAATTCACGTTATGACCTCTAAATCTGTATGCATTTCAATTCGTTTGGAAATAACATCACACCCTTCACTAGGCTTGATGACTACCCCTATCTTTTTGAAGGATATTTTGAAAGCATCCATGGGTTTATCATAGAAGGAATTATCAATGAATGGAAGGTCACTAAGTTCCAGCTGACTCCCATTTAGAACTAAAAAAGAATAGATTTACTAGGCGATTGATAACCCATGTGCATGTTCTTAGTCATTCCCTTATTGCCATGTTTATTTTGAACACTTCAAGAAGTTCTTTCAAATTTTCTATCCATTCCAATAGCAGACAACACATTTCTTTTTCTCCAGAGGAGAGGATACTAGCAGGTAATTCGGTTCTAATCCTACAGGTCTCCACGTTGGTATATTCTTTATGTTTCTTCCATTTCCTTTGAGATTAATTTTTGTGTTGTGATGGTGGCCATAAAATATGTATATATGGATCTCTTAAAGGACCTATTTAATTAGGATGAATCTAACCTTCAATGATAACTAAAGAGGTCAGTCCACTGGTTGGTTCTTGCATTCATAACAATGTTGTACCTGTAATAGTTTCTAGGACAAGATGATCTTTGAAATTTAATTAAATAATTCTTTCATTGGTCTATTGTGATGATCCCAAATAATTACCTAAATTTTCTTGATATCCTTTGAATATTTTCTCTTCAATAAAAAATTGATCATTTATATAGTTTGGACTCCAATGTTGAACATCTTTGTGGCAATGACCATATCTGTCATGAGAAATGTGAATTTTATGGAGTATGCATAATCATTACCGAGTTAGTGAGACAAACCAGGAATTTTTAAGGAAGAAGAGGTTCTTGTGAATATGAACATGTATCATTGCAAAATGGCTTGTACAGAGATTGTTGTGTTCAAATCCTTGAATCATTAAAGGTCCACATTTCACACCAAGAAGGTGAGGCTATACACTACTGTGACACAAGGTATCAAACATATGGTGACATAAGTTTCATCTTCTGCAATAAAATATCTGGCTTTTAATACCATACATGGAAATATTAGTTCCTCTGAAAAAAAAATCCTATTGAGGAAAAGAAGTGAGAGTGAGATTGTGTGTGTGTGATAGTCCAGAGAGAGACAGAGAGAGAGAACATGAGTTAGAGTAGAGTGAGAGCTTGTCCAATCCATTATTTTGTAAACAAAGCTCAATGGCACCAAACCGACTATGTCAACACAATTGGGTGGCCTAAGTAAACACTAGTGGAGGCTTCAAATTTGGTGTCAGATGGTGCCTTTGTAACTTCTGGGCTACTTCGTCTGGGCAGTAGTCCCTTAAGATCCTAGAGACCAAAAAAGGCTATAACTTAAACAAGTGATTTCCTTGGGTTGTCCATGCCACTCCTAGAGAGGTATTCATATAATCCTACACCTTCATGACAGGCACCTTGATACAAAATCTATGTATTGGTTTTCTCCATCTGTCATTTGGTCCTCTCGATGTCCTATTGTTTGCAAGAGGAGAGAAATAGTCCAGTTTGAGTCAGTGATAAGGTTGTCCAACGCATTATTTTGTAAACGGAAACTATCCTGGACACCGAACTAATTACTGCCAACACGTTGGGGTGGCCTTAGGTAAAAGCTATTGCAGGCTTCTTTTTGGTGTTCAGCATGGTGTCGTTGACTTCTAGGCTACTTTGTCTGGGCGTAGTCCCTTAAGAGCCCTAAGACCAAAAAAAGGCTATAACTTCAACGGGTGATATCTCAGTCTCTGTGGACACCTAGAGAGGTATCTTCTGATCCTACACCTCCATGTTAGGACCCTATACAAAATATTTGTCTCTGGTTTTCTCTCGATCTCCATTTGGTTCTCTCGTTGTCCTATTGTTTACAAAAACTGCTAAAATAGTCTACTTTGAGTCAGTGTAAGGCTGTCAAACGCAATTATTTTGCAAATAGAAGCTCATGGCACCAAACTGACTACACCAAACACATCAGGGTAGCCATGGTAAATGAATACTTATAGAGGCTTCTGTTTTGGTGCCATGAATGGTGTCATTTCTTCTGAGGATACTTCGTCTAGTCGCATAGTCCCTTAAGATCCTAGAGACCAAAAAATGCCTATAACTTCGACGAGTGATATCTTAGTCTCCGTGGCACCTGGAGAGGTCTCGTCTGATCCTACACCTCCACATCATGACCCTGATACAAAATCATTTCTCATCGTTTTCTCCATCTCCATTTCGTCCTCTCATTGTCTATTGTTTGCAATAGTGTTAAATATTGTAGTTTGAGTCAGTGTAAGGTTTTCAAACACATTATTTTGTAAACGAAAGGTCGTGGCACTGAACCGATTATGCCAACACGTCTAGGTGGCCTAGTAAATGCTTTTGGAGTATTTTTTTCAGTGTTGGATGTTTCTATTGTTTGCTAAGATACTTTGTCCGGGCGTAGTCCCTTAAGAGCCTTGAGACCAAAAAATACTATAAGTTCTACGGGTGATATCTTGGTCTCCGTGGCACCTGGAGAGGTCTCATCTGATCCTACACCTCTGTGCCATCGAGACCCTCTACAAAATCATGTCTCAATTTTATCCATATCCATTCAGTTCTTTCATTGTCCTATTGTTTGCAAAAAGTGAAAAATATTGTAGTTTGAATCAGTGTAAGGTTTTCAAACACATTATTTTCCAAATGGAAGCTCTTGGCACCAAAATGATTACGTCAACACTTCCGGGTGGCCTAGAAAATTACTAGTGGAGGATTCTTTTCGGGTGTCGGGCGGTGTCGTTTCTTCCAGGCTACTTCGTCCGGGGCATAGTCCCTTAAGAGCCCTGAAACCAAAAACGTTATAACTTTGAAGGGTGATTTCTCGGTCTCTGTGGTACCTGGAGACATCTCATTTTATCCTACACCTCCACATTAGGACCCTCTACAAAATCCCGATCTCAATTTGATTCTCTCATTGTCCTATTGTTTGCAAAATCACAAAACACTATAGGTTGAGTTAGTCTAAGGTTGTCAAACACAGTATTTTGTAAACAGAAGCTCTTGGCACCAAACTGACTGCGCCAACACATTCGAGTAGCCTAATAAATGCTAGTGGATGCTTCGTTTTGTTGTCAGATGGTTCCATTGCTTTTGGGATACTTCATCCGAGCGTAGTCCCTCAAGATCCCCAAGACCAAAAATTGTTATAACTTCTATAGGTGATTTCTCGGTCTCCATGGCACCTGGAGACATTTCGTCTGATCCTACACCTCCACGTCAAGACCCTCTACAAAATCTTATCTCGGTTTTCTTTATCTCAATTTGGTTCTCTCGATGTCCTATTGTTTGCAAAAGCACTAAAATACTACAATTTAGAAGGTGATTAGAAGGTGATTTTTTCCATAATATGAATGCAAAAACCAACTAGTGGACTGAACTTTTTATTTATCTCTCTCTCTCTCTTTCTGTCATTCTCTCTCGCACACTCTCTCTCGCTCTCACTTTCACTCTCACTCTCTGTTTCACTCGCTTTGTCTATCTCTCTCTCTTTCTTTCTTTTTATCTTGCTCTCACATTCTCTCATACCTAGTGACTGTGGGTGTGTACCCAGGACCTGTGGGTATGTACCCATAGAGTCAATATTTCCAATAAACTCTGAAGGGTCAAGAGAGACGAAAAGGAATTCATTTGGTTGACTTACTATTTGGGGGCTTTCTTGTTACTCTTCATGGGTCCTTTATTCTTTAGTCAATTTGGAAGGCATGGGAATAAGTGGAGCACTTGGTGGTTGGGCAGCCTATGGTTGACTCGGTTTTAGTGTTTTTTTTTTTGTTTTTTTTGGAAATAGTTGGTTTTGGGTGTAGTTACTCTCTTCTACTTCTAAGATACTTGGAGATGCTAAAAGTTGTCACTGAAGTTGATACCTATTCAAAAAAAGTCGTTGTAAACCACATACCATTTATCCATTCGCAAATAGTTAAAACATAGAGGATAAAAAGGTAGTTGGCTAGAATAAATGGAAGTTGGCCTCTGAAGTTTATCACAGTTCAAAAAAAATCAACTAGTGTCCACAATTTGACTTAAAGTTTATAGATTGGCAATCCTATTGAAAGTTTTGCTAAGCAGATTTGTGTTTCTTTTGTGATTTTTACATTTAGTAGACATGCGTTCACACCTCACTCAGGTTCCGTTTTCATCATATGCATGAGCGCCAATGGCATCAATTGAATCAACTATATACACTTGAAAAAATCAATCAAAAAAGGCTCAAAATTGTCAATAGAGAGAACTAAGTTTAACACAGCCGCGACTTATCCACTCCTACATCATTGTTACTCGTGAAAAATATATGTACAAATTGCAAAAATCAAGATTTCATCAATTTGCGCAATTTTTAAGAGTTATTTTTAAATACCTACACACAACATAAGCATTAAGATAAAACAATAGATACAAAAGAATGAGCTGAAAAAGTGAAAAGATTTGTATACCACATGCAAAACCAGGTTTTTATAATAACGAGACAAAAAAAATGGAAACAATCAAAAGTACAAAGATCCATATATACTTGATCCATTTCCCTCTGCATCTTTACAGAAGAAAATGGCCTGATAAGATACAAATCTGTGCGTCTTTGTTTGTCCCCAAAATTGGAAGGGTTACAAGTATGGGAACAAAAATGATAAATGGATAGATGATAGAATGCATACTGCTTGGATCATAAAACAACATAAGAAATGTTGGAATTTTATTAATGTAGTAACAAAGAAACATGAAAGCTTTGTCCCCATATATACACACACAGTAGAACTGAATTCAGTGGGGTACTAAATTATGAGATAACCAAGCGGAGGAGTTTTCCAGAGTATTCAAAGGACTTCTGAGTTTCTTCCAGACAATGATTTTTCTCCTCTCGAGACCAGCCCTACATAAAACAAACCTATGAGAATGGCATAATTTTGCTGCTAAATTCCTACAGAGGAAAAAAATAAAATAAAAATTCAAGAGTTCATGGCCCCATTTCTGAACTCTCACCTCAGCAACCTTGTTGATCTTCTCCTTCACACGATCTAACAACTCTTTCAGATTTCCTTCCCACTTATAGAACTCCAGCTCCTTTCCATCAAGAATCTTTTGGGAAACCTGTACCATTGAAATTACTTAATAAAAGTCTACACTGTGCAAGTATAGCTAGAGGGCTCAAATTACTTTACAGAAATATTTGTTAAAGAAAGATTTTGGCCAAAAAAAATCTACCAAACCACTATGTAGCAGCACATTTTACACTTTCATCTTGCCACTTTCTCACTCAAGCTCAATCAGCTATTCACTAATGGAAAGTCCCACTCCTAATCATTTAAACTTGGTGCATTCATAATAGTTATCTACAAAAGGTTCATTTCCAGTAATCAAGTAGTTATAAATAGTACGGCATTGATAAAGGCCCAATAAATATTTATCCATAAACATTTTTATTTCCACTAACTTTGTTTTATAGTTCTATACCTTTTGGCTGTAATAGACAGGAAATGTCATAGGTTAATCCTCTACTCTCCGCCAGTCACTTCCTTTCGTAGTTTTTCTTCATAAATTTCTTTGCCAAATTTTAGATTCCTTCATGTCTATTGAAAACTACAAAAAAAAAAGCGTGGATAATTGAAGGACAGGTTCCCAGCTGTCTTATAGTTTGGCCAACCAATTTATTTTAAGATAATCACAAGGTTCAACCATTTTTTTTTCCCAAAGCATGACCCAAATGTAGATTTCATTGGCCCTCAAAGTTTCATTTTCCTTGGCTGTGAATCTTATTGTTAGCTTTTGGTCTTTCGATACTTTCAGCCAAGATACACTCATAAATGTTAACTACTCTCTAAATCACTTCCTGCAATATTTCTCCCCATGTTCAGTTCAATGTCATGGAAAGATTCTATCATGCCACTAAGATAATAGATAAAAACCAGATCATAATAAAGTTATAAACACCTAAAAATACGGTCCAAAAAATTGCTAGGCATCAACTACTTCATCTTTGTTAAATAATTTTATGAAATATATTTAAAAATCCAGAAAGGGGTAAATTTGCCACAAATATCTAATATAAGAGTCTCTATATTGCGTACAAGCATATGGTTGATCCTACTATTACTAAATTCATATAAAATATGCACAACTTGTTCTAAGTTATGAAGATTTTGTAGTAAGAATTCAAATCGCTCCCATGACACCCTTTAAAATTGCATTAGAATTAAGTATTAGAGTTATTACATTAAACAAACAAAATCAAACCTTAAGCCACAACTTCACCTACTGATTTTTTACTTTGTTACAGTAATTAGAAAAAAAATTAGCTAGTCAACTCAAAACCACTTGAAGATTATAATACATAAAATTTTATGAAGTTTTTATTGTTGACAAAGTACAAAAAGATGGTTCCATGGGATAGTATAAAAAGAAACTGCATTTCTGGAATGCAAATGACTTATAAACAAATCCCGAAGGTATAATACTATAATAAAAGCTACAAAATTATAATTTAAGTAAATATCTGAGATGGAAGTCTGTTTCCAGAGGACCTAAATAGCTCAAAACAACCAATGAGCCAAGATGACAAAATATTTGTTGCTGAGTAGACAAAAACTATGCTGAGAAAAGTTTGTAGCATAAAACAGAGGACAAATAAAATATTAGAAATTTGATGAGATAATAAAAGGACAAGGAGACAACAAACATATTACCAGCCAAATCAACAGAAAATAATGAACAGGAAGATGCAATAAAACAAAAGAAAACAGGAAGAGCTAAAAAGGAAGTAACTAGAAGAAGAGAAAAAATGAAGATTATAAGGATTGACAAAGCCAAGCAAAAAGAGCACAATAAGGTCAAATATAGTTTTTGAATTTTCGCATTGAGCCAAAGCACTTAAAGTCTGTAACCCCAAGAAACATTGCAGCAAAAAACAACATAATAACCCAATATTTCCCACTAACAAGAACCTGTTATCAAAGGTTAAAAAGTTAACAGGAGGAGGAAGTATGGTATGAGCTAATTGACTGGAAAAGCAATGCACAAGATCAACTTGTGATAGGGTGAAAATTCTGCAGAACATGAATATGAATATAGACTCGGCTAAGCTTGGCATTCTCCAAAGCAAAGGAAAAAAAACAAGAGATCTCAAGGTTTGTGCCAAATCTTCATGCAAGAGACAAAGCACTTTATTGTGCTTAATAAAATGAGGCCCAATCTTCGTGCAAGAGAGAAAGCACTTTATTGTACTTAATAAAAGGAGGAAAACATACAGATGCTTTTAAAACATTGGGGGACCCTTTATAGTCTGGTCAATCAACACACTTTAGCGTGAGCTTACATCAAAATATGGACCTACAAAAACATTGCATCCACACATGAGAATATCATGTGAGAGAGAAGAATGATTTAGGTTTCCTCCTCATTATACATGAATAATCATACAGTGGAATGCCAATTTTGCATAGTTATCTTTTTCCTTGATTATGAGACTAGCCAAGTATCTCAATTCAATTGTGTTGTATGAAAGGATAATACCGTACATGCTGAACCAGACAAAGCCTAATACGTGGAGCATGTGCCACACACAAAAAAAATGGAAGACTCGTGGAGCATGTGCCACACAAAAAAAAAATGGAAGGCCCATGGACCATTTACGAATTTAGGTTTTTTAATGACTCCAATGGCCATGGACACAAGTGGATACATGATCAAGAGAAACAATGGCTTGCGAGCCATTGCAGCTGGCATTCTTTACTGCTAGAATACCATTCAAGATTAATAATAGAAACAGTAGGAATGATCAGTTCTATGTTTAAATAGAGCCCCAGCATAAAAGTCCAAAATTAGGGAAATGCTCATGTATGTATTTCCACATAAAATATTTACTGCAATCACAGCTTCTAATTTTCCACTAGAAAAGAGAAATTGCACAGAATTTGAAAGAAGCGGTGCATCAAGAGTAAGAATATGTATCTGCGAGTGGGTTTGAGTGTAAGCATGTGGACATATGTGTCTCAGAGAGAGAGAGAGAGAGAGAGACCGCTTTTCCCAATCATCCGACCTCCAGCAGAGTGCGCAAAATATACATTATAAAAGTGACAAATAAATGCTGGTGGGTCTTGCTCCGACAGTTCTTGTAAATAATTTGCATAAGATGTTCCAGGAGAAGATGGTTCTGGAATCGCATGTCCCTGCTGTCTGAACCATTCCAAATCTTTTGCCAGGTGATCTGACCTTTCCAATCCCGTATTTCTGAACTCGGCATCTACAAAAATGACAAAACTTAGTATTTTTGTTATCTCTAATTATTTCTCCTGTAACTCCAGACTACAATATAAAAAAATTATTGATTGGTAGTTCCACGAGCATCAACCTCAAGTTTTCATAAGCACAATATTTATCAAGTAAGATTGAAGTTTCATAGCAATTTCAGTATTAGATGACCCTCCCAGAGACAAAATACTGCCAACAATTAAAATGCATAAAGCAGAACTAGTATGTGAAAATGTCATACTTGGATTCCAGTGTTGCAGACAAAATAAACAAATACACATGGCAATAACATGTTTGAGGATAACTGTGTATAAATGACATACTGGTAATAAAATTATCCTCGTATGAGCAAAGTCACGGCAATATGATAATACAGTTCCTCTCTAAACAGCCAACATGAAAATGATGCCAGGAGCTAGATAAAATAGAAATCCAGAGACACTCTGAAATATATACAGTTCTCAATGTTCACTAAAGGCCGTGTCAATAATAGCTGCTTATGACTAGTAAATGCTTCTATAAAAAGTCATGTGTGCATGCATATATATAAAAAAGGGAATAACAGGCTCTAATGAACATGTGTGTGGTGTGTGTGTGTGTGTATTATGTGTGTGTGTGCAGTATTCTTATATCTAAGCTTTTTTATGCAAGAGCCACCCGGCTCATTTGTAATCCAGCATCAACCAAAAATATTATACGTCGGATATCAAATTAGAATTGTGCAATGTTCCGTTTGCGCTTAGTACTTGTTAGTAAGTTTACCTGCACATTTTGCGCACAGTGTCCTTGAAATTTTTGATGCCGCCTACATGTGTGCGACAGTCTATGTTGTGTTTTGCACCTGGTTTCTATAGAGCAGGTATTTGTAGTGTTTCACACTATCATTGATACGCACAAGTGTTGTCAAGGTCATTGGTCATGAATGGTTACGGCATTCTCATAAGGTTTCATCAGATTCGCAGTAACCTCTCGAGCTCAGAGCATCACTCAAAAGGTAACAAAGAGCTTCGGATCGATAGCACAAGAGTTGGAGACTTCAGGGCCATGTGCAGAAAGTCATTTTTTTTGCGTGCAGTAATGCACCAAGTTTGTCTAAGGCTCACACTCTCAATATGTGTTCTACTCAATGGCGTGTATGTGTTCTACTCAATGGCGTGCACCTACCCTTAGAACCACAAGGTCATAAGAGTTGTATTGTGCAAGCGCGCAACAATTCAGTGAAAAGGGTCTATACACAATATTATGCACAATTGCACATTTGCGGTGCATAACTTTTGGAGCTTCCAGTTTGAATAAAGCCAGCATGGATCTCACCTAATCCCATAATAAAAACCATTGGGCCCACTCGATTGCATCAAGTTGTGTTATGATCCCTTGGGCCTATCTTGCATAGCGGACTGAGATGCAATCAATGTCAGATGTGTAGCTTGTTACTTCGAGGCAATCATGCAGAGTATATAATCACATCCATAGTTCGCATACTCGTATTCGGCAAATATTCGGCAAACCACAAACAATCGACTTGGCAAAAACTTTGCAAGACTCGGTGAATATTTGGCAACTTAAAAAATACGCAAGTTTCTTTTTAAAATATAAATTTATGCAAAATATAGCTACAAAAGGTATCAAATTAGTCTGTAAAATGTTGGGTTAGTGTTATCTATTAGATTTGAATACAAATACAAACAAAATCGCATTATCATGCGAATATAACAGCCAGCTGATAAGTGTTATGAATTTATGATGAGTGTCATTACTCATTGAAAGTTGTAACAACCATTCTAGGATTGAGTACACACTTGGAAACTTCAGTTGAGTTAGTTGTTTTTAATAAAGATATGGCTATTTTTTAGAGGCACTTTACACGTATTTATAGAGGTTTGCAACAGTAAAAATTTAGTATTCTCTTTAGCTGCTGAATGCTGCTGTTGGATTTAATATTCTCTTTAGTAACTGTTTCTCTATAAAATTTGCATCTCTTGCAGTATGCTGCCTAGGCATTAAAGCCTACTCCGCTCTTAATCATCTTCAAGTTCGCTCTGTTTGAGTACCTAAATTCTTGCTCTGCCTTCTCAACAGACTTGAAAAATATAATCTGCATAAATCTATACATGTTTTTTTATAAAATAATGTACAAAAGGTTGCAGCAATAGAAAAGATTATGGGATACTAGGGTAGGAGGGGAGAGATAGGTCCAGTTAAAACTAGACGATCATCTGCAAAGCAAAACAATTCTATGATAGAGACATAGATAAACCCAAAATAGAGGTAAAGTAGGTTATTTTGTAAGTGCCACAAATGCCTTTCCAACCATTTTGTAAGTTTTTGGGCCAAATTCGCCAAGTTTTGGCAAATATTCGCTAATATTCAGAGTCTTGAGGGTGTATGGCGAGTTTTTGGGCCAAATTCGCCAAGTTTTGGGAGAATACTCACCAAATATTCGTGGCGAATATTCACAGTTTTCTGGGTGACGAGTTTTCTGGGCGAATATTTGCCCCAGCAGAAATCTGGCGAGTACTCGCCGAATAGGCAGATTCACATCCACCCTTTTGTAAAAGGTATTCGATTCCAAATGTAGAGGATATAGTCTGAGCATGCAGTTGCAACAAGTACTACATTAGCAATCTGTGTGCAGGTTTGAGGGAAGGCTACAGAGATTGAGTCATTGTGAAAACACTGCGGTGCTCGAGTATTGTAAGCCTACGGAAATAGTGTTGTAGTTGTGTGTGACTGAATTGTTGGCAATCGGTCTCCAGTTGATGTAACCTTGTTGAATAAATACATTGTTGTTGTTGCTGTAAGTGAATCTGTTAAGTAAACAGCTCGGCTAAAGGCATCCATTCATTGAGAACCCTAACTGCAGCTGCATCATTTTTACTTTAAAATAATTTTCTATAATTTCTCATACTACGACAAACAAAAATGAAAGTAGTTCTCAAGGAGCAACTATGTACAACACAATGTGCTAATTTTCTAGCATAGTTATGCAGGGACGCGTCCCCCCAAAACTGACATGTTCTGGATGTCCCGGACGTCCTGGGGACATGGGGACATGGGGAAACGTTTCCTCCATGTTTCCCTTTTTTTGGCTGGGAAACGTCCTGGGGACGTCTGGAAATGATGGGAAACGCCTGGGGGACGAGGACACGTGGGGGGGACGTCCAAACGTCCCCCACGTGGTCAGCCGCATTTCCAAACATAAAAACATAAAAAACAGCACTTCAACCTTTTCTTTTAATTGTAAATTACTAATAATAAAAAAAGAGCATTACTAACCTAACCCTGACCCTAAAAATGCAATTTTATGTTATAAATTTACATAATGGGCTCATTTCATATTCACACCAAGCAAAAGCAAGAGCAAGAGCAAGAGTGAGAGCAAGAGCAAGAGCAAAAACAAGAGCAAGCAAGAGGTATTTATATTTATAATTTTATTTGCTTACAATACCCATAAAAATAAAAATAAAAATTTAATTTAGATTATAATTTATATTTGCATTTTTTAGGGGCTGTTTTTTAGCATTTGCATCTACATTCATATTGTAATCATGCATGTAGTTTGTAGGATTTAAAAAAATGCATATTGCATAGGGTTTGGTTGTAGATGGTTACGTTTTTTTTTTTTAAATTACATTTTTATTTCTATTTTAAAATTTATCTTATATTTGCATTTTTTAGGGGATGTTTTTTAGCATTTGCATCTACATTCACAATGTAACCATGCATATAGTTTGTAGGATTTTTAAAATGCATAGTAAATGGTTACGTTTTTTTTTAAATTCTATTTTAAATTTTATATTATATTTGCATTTTTTTGGGGTTGTTTTTTAGCATTTGCATCTACATTAAGCATATAGTTTGTGGGATTTTAAAAAATGCATCTTGTATAGGGTTTGGTTGTAAAATTTAAGTGGTTACGTTTTTTGTTTAATTACATTTTATTTCTAGTTTAAAATTTATATTTGCATTTTTTAGGGGCTGTTTTTTAGCATTTGCATCTACATTCACAATATAATCACACATGTCGCATATAGTTTGTAGGATTTAAAAAAATGCATATTGGTTACATTTTTTTTTTAAATTAATCAATCATATAGTTATGGTAGTTTTTAATTCGTTGCAGAAATCATCACAATGAGTTCTTCTGAGCATGAGTATGAATCAAAGCAGGAGAGGGTAGAACAGGAAGTTGAGATAGGTGGCTGTGGAAGAGTTGGTGATGCCACAATGGGGGAGAGTGGAGAAGGGACACAAAATGTAGTGGCAACAGCAACTGGTAGTTCAGTTGGTAGTGCTACCAATTGCCCCTCTCCAATATTGTCCAAATTTGCCATTGGACCATTTGATAAGAAGAAGCCATTGCAACAATTTGCCCAAATTGTTGATAACCCCATCTCCAAGTCTCAAGGGGGGAGGAAAGTATAGAAGTGCAACATATGTGCACTGACTTGGCATAGCAATATCACTAGGACCAATGCACACTTGTTGCACCTTACAGGAAGGGGGGTTGGTACTTGTAAGGGCCTTTCACTAGAGTAGAGAGCTGAGATGGTGAGAATCTTCAATGGAAATATTACAGACAATGTGCCAGAAGTTTGTGGTTCTACTCTGGCTGGCAAACATAGTAATACTCTGGTTGGTTCTAGTTTTGGAGTGTCAGAAGTGGAAAGCAGAGGGAAGAGAACGGCCGTGGGGGCAGCCCCAAATTCAGTTGTTAACATGTTTGATTCAAAGGCAATGGAAGAGGCAAATGATGCTATTAGGAAATTTTTCTATGTTGTTGGGATTCCATTTAATGTTGCTCGCTCTCCTTATTACAAGGAGGCTATGGCTAAGGTTGCAAAAGCAGGTACAAGTTATGTACCTCCTAGAGACACAAAACTGAGGACAACAATCTTGAATAGAAACTATTCCAAGGTTAATCTGTTGATGGAGGAGATGAAGGTGACATGGATGTCACATGGATGTAGCATTATCATGGATGGGTGGACGGATATTAGACACCGTCCTCTCATCAATATCATTGTCTCTTTGCAAAGATGGACCATACTTCTTGAGAGCAATTGATTGTTCTAGGAAGCAGAAAGATGTTGAGTTTCAGTATCATATTTTGAAGAATGTCATTGAGGAGGTTGGACCTTCAAACGTTGTACAGGTTGTCACGGATGCAACTTATGTGTGCAAAGTAGCGGGCAAGCTAGTGGAGCAGGAATATAGGCATATTTATTGGACTCCATGTTGTGTGGATGCCATGAACAATGCACTGAAAGACATAGGGAAGATTTAGTGGGTTAACCAAATAGTGACTGAGGCCAAGGATGTGCAGAAGTTCATATGTAATCACCACACATCATTGGCACTTTTTCGAAATTTTTCGAAGAAGGAATTTTTGAAACCAGTTGACACCCACTTGCATCCTATTTTATTTTGTTGGAGAGGATGTCTGAGTTGCAGGAGCCACTGCAAATTATGATTATGACACAGGATTGGACTAGGTGATGTGAGTCCAAGACAGACCAAGGGAAAAGAGTGAAGGAAGTGGTGTTGTGGGCAACATTTTGGGTTGATATGAAATACATCATATTAATCATAGCTCCAGTTTTTAGTGTCATCAAATATGGGGATTCTAACAGCCCCAATCTTGGTGAGATCTACGAGTGCATTGACAGCATGTTTGGGCAAATGAAGGTAGTTATTCGGGTGAGGGACTCCACTTTGGAGTTCTATAATGGACATATACAACCCATTATTTAGCGAGAGATGGGAGAAGTTGAACACTCCTCTTCATATGGTTGCATATGCACTGAATCCCAAATGGTATGTGGAAAGGCCCAGACAAAGTTATCCCATTGGATAATGATGAGGTGAAGAAGGGCATTATGAAGGCCTTTAAAAAAATGTACACTCCACAAAAGGCTTCATAGATCAAAATGGAGTGGCTCAACTTAACTGAACTTGATGGGTACAAAACATCAGCAAAGGCAGACAGGGTAACAATAGCACAGGAGAAGCCAGTGAGTTGGTGGCGACGGTATGGACTTCCAGGACTGCTGCGACCATTTGCCATTCGCCTCCTTTCCCAAGTTTCTAGCTCCTCTGCCTCTTGAGAGGAACTGGTTTACATATGGTTGGATACACTTTGTTAAGAGGAATAGGCTTACCTCTGTGAGAGCGGAGAATCTTGTAGTCTGTACACAGTGCTTTGTGTCTTATAGATCACAAGACACCTGAGTACAAACACAACCCAGCATTACGGTGGGATGTAGATCCTGAGGAGCTGAGGCAGGTTGAAGAGGACAATACTGTGCAACGGGGATTGATTGGGCTTACCTTTGAGGACGAGGATGCTAGTTCCAGCGAGGAGGAGTTCATGGATATTGCTTCAGATGTTGATTCTGATTTTTAGGCTGATGCTTGATGCTTGATACTTGTAGTTGTCCTCTTTTTTTGTAATATTGACAATAGACAATTGTTGGTGTATTTGGCTATGAGAATAATGATATGAATATCAGCTATTGTCACTTGATCAATCATAATTTAGAAATGGTTTTACTTTTATATTTTATAATATATTTCAAATTTCAAATTTTAGCTTGTCTCAAATTCAAATATGTATTATGAATTTTCAATTTATGACATTAACATATTGATATTTTAGTATTAAGGAATGTATTTGATGTTTATGAGTTCAAGTTTCACCTTATTTAAATCTCAAATGGTTTTATTTCAGCTTATTTATATAATTTAGTCACTATATCTTTATATTTTAAATATTTATATATTTTTTAAATCAGCTGTCCCCAAAATTTAGAAATTTTTTGCTCGTCCCACCACCCCGCCGTCCCCTCGTCATCCTAGGTAACTATGGTAAAAATAAGAATTTCGAGCATATAAATAAGCTGAAACTGCACCCAGAAATCTGCAGACTTGAGAGTATTCATAAAATTGTCACCTATAGACAGCTCCAAAAATACTAAATGTAGGTTATTTAACAGCTCATGGGAATATTTCTTTATTTGACAGAGGACAGTTACCATTCAAGACTCTTTAGAATATCACATATGCAATGCCAATCAACCTCCACCTAGCAACGCTCCATCTAATAGAAATTATGTGAATTGACACAGCTGTCAGCTAATTAGTAGTTAGTCAGCAGTATTATTGCCCATAGAGAACCCAATAGGATCCAGACAATTGAAGTTTCTTTGAAGTACAATAAGATTCCCTAAGTAATGGAATAAATCTCTACTTCGATTAGATAGCTATGATAGGCAATTGATTCTTCTGCATCTAGCAGTAAACTAAATGATAAAGCTTCAAAGCCTTCAGAGCAATCTAAGTCAGATTTTTATAATTCATTTAGAATTCAGAAGATATCATACTCATTCAAGTCGACCTCTCCCTTCAAATTCAGGATTTTTTGAAATATGCTCAGCCAGGAGACCTCCAGTAATCATTCAATCTACAATTGGTGATTATCTCTAAACTAAAGTCCCACAACACACATCTATGGACAAGTCATACTTGTTGACCTAGGGGATATACAAAAGGATAGTTATTGAGCTATTTCCCTCTAGTGCAGCCCATATATTTATCCCATTAGACAAGATCACCTTGGAAGATCCTCCTAGGGAGGATTGCAATATATACAGTATTAGACCACTATGCATTCACCTGAGAGATTACAACAATTGTTTATAGGTAACATTTCCAACTTATTAAGCCAAATAAACTGACATTAGGTAAGTGCTTTAATATTTTTCACTTTATTTTCTTATCTAGGCACTTCTAAAAATACTGTAATCCTCATGACTTAAGTCAGACGCGTTTGCAATACTCCATTTGGCAAAGTCGCACGGTAGATTTAGAATGGGCACAATAGGTCTTCAATGCCATTATTCGAGAAAGAGGGACATTTCATTGTACGCAGCACATAACAAGTAGTTCCAGCCTAATACACTTCGCAAATGCAATTTTCAGTCTGGTAATGCATGAGTTCATCCAATGTTAAGTACTGGTGGAGTCAATATATATGGTTGATTCCAGCACCTATACCTATTGTCATTGCTAGGGATTCTCTCGTCCCATAAGATTTATCAGTATGACAACTACTTTGTACCGTTATTTTTTCTAATATGTCTTGCAAGAGATCCAGCCCCATTTACACTTTTTATCCTGATGGAGTCAGAGATAAGAAGCACCAATCACTTAAACTGGAAGAATTTACAAAAGGTCTACTATCAATATTGAATTGTTTGCAGTTGCTATAAAAGAATTTCCACTAAGGATTTTATTTGTCAGCAAGAAAAGGCAATAGCGGACAACTACAGTACCATGCTTAGGGCAGCATGAACTGGCAGCTCTTTGAGTAGTTCATCATAAAAAATCAGTGGGATATTATCCTTTTGTTGAGCATGCAGAGCAATGTGATGAGAGCTAGTTAACATGTTTATGAGAAGCAGCTCGGATGAGAAGTGACATTAGTAGAGCTCTACTGTCATCTCTGTCTAATGTGAATTGCAATCTATGGTGCAGGCTCCAAGAAGTGGTGAGATAAGATAAGATAGATGTTATTAATGTCCAACATTGGTAGGACCACAAAAGCTTGAGGTCAATGGGACCTTTTTCAGAGTACAAAGCGAACAAACTATGAGCAAGAGGACCCAATGACAATGGGTTCACTTCTATCTTTAATAGTAGCAATGCACCAGGATGGTGGAGGAGATATGTGAATGACAACAAATTTGCCGTTGAGACCAGAAACGAAGAAGAGAGAGTTACTGAATTGTGTGGGGAGGGAGCGGAAGAAGTCAGCATAGCATCCCCAATTCAACATGGACGTAGCACACAAGGCCGGATGGGAGTAACTAGCACGTGCGTCGATGATCAAGAAGCAAAGACTGGTTCTCTAACTAAGAAAGTGTAGAGGAAAGACTGGCGTCCGGGAGGATAGGCGGTGCCTGCAGAAGTAGCCCACGGTGGATCCACTTATCTCATGCAAGAGGGGATACCCTGGGACGTGCCTGAGATAGGGAGCCTCGAGTGGAAGGAACGGTAGTCGCGAGACCTGAAAAGGAATCAACTGGTCTGGGAGTCCAGACACGTAGACCAGGAATGCCGCTTAGCACCCCTCATCGGGGACTGAGCAACGGGAAGAAGGAAGTGATCAGTCTAGTAGCCTATCACGTCGGGGGGGAGGATGGAGGATTCTCTCATCTCATAAGACCTATCCTATGAGGTCTCCTAAAGGTAGCAGAGCATATCAATATCTCTTGATCATAGTATCTAAAGAAAGTTGTGAAGGAAGGATAGCTCGAGGAAGTCAGAGATAATGGAATCGCCCACATTAATCTCCATAGTAAACTGAACAGGTCGCTGAAAATAAAGTGTTTCTTCGGTTTCAACCTCCTGGGAGATTCATAAGCAGGTAAGTCCACATCCGAGACCAGTCTAAGTGATGATCAGTCTCAAGTACACGCCAGTCAATGTGCTAGCAGCTTTTTTAGCTCGATAAACTAACCCATTTAGAGGGATATTCTCCGTTTGTTAAGGGCCTGCAGACCAATGTCGTAGAAATGTGCATGGGTCTGAAGAATGACCCCATCACGGATCTCAAGAAATATTAGTAAGCCGCATAGATGTGATCATCTTTGTCTACTAGCAACCCCCCCGGGGGAGTGTCATCCATGTGTGCTGGATGAATTGTCTAGAGATTAATCAATCTCTGGATTATCCTATGAAGATTATGTTGGTTGGGTAGTAGATGGGCAATGGCATCCAGAGAATAGCTGAAGGGTGGGAGATAGAACGAGGAAGAATAAGCATTAAGTGTCATTCAGTCCAACAGTATTCACATATATGAGAAGCAACAACAAGGTGAAACAAGATTTATAGCATTAATCCAACAAGCAGAAAGAGTTTGGAAAATAATAATAGAAGGGATGTCTTCTCATTATGGGACGTCAACGGTGGATTCATAATTAATATGTTGAATGGCTTCACTCAGAAGTCATATTTGGCTGCATAAGGACAACCCGGAAAGGGCTAGGGCATCATCACTGGCTAGCAAAAAAAGAGGATAAAAGATTTTAAAATTGGTTAATCATAAGGGGTAGAATGGGATGCTACCAGCTTTGGTAGAAGTTTTTAGACCCTAGGCGACTTGCATCTTGGAGATTGTTTGTGGACTTCTAGGGCATGTAATTCAACCCAAATTTCGGTTGTATTTGGCTTCTTCATAGAGGGTTTGGAGTTGTTATACAGGGCAGCTTTGTGGTTTATTGTTCATGGGCTTGGAATCATTATTTCCAGCTACGTCATTGTCTACAAGTAACTATTTGCTTGTTGCATCAGCATTTTAGGACAAAAACCCTCATTTACATATAGGTCTGAGAAATACAAAAATCCCTCATTTTTCGGTGTTCTCTTGTGTTATGTTTGTTCCGAGCTTGTAGTGAACAAAATCAATTTGGAGGTATTTCTATAGTTATTTCAGCTAGGGCTACGTTTTGGCATGCATGATGCTACATACAAAACTATAAGAATAGCATAGGGCTTCAGAATGTTAGGGCAGATTTTAGTCAAGATCAATTTTCATGCTCTTCTCTTCCATCTTTTCATTTAGGTCGTTAATTGTGAGATAATAAGGGTATTCAAGGGAAACTCCAAAAACTTTCCAGATCTGCCCTAGTTGATTGACATTACATAACACCCACAACAAGGTCTATTGATTAGGCAGGCCGGAGAGGAGGGTTTTTTAGGGGAAAAATCCCATATTGTCGTCATTGAACATAGACAAGTACATTTTTTAAATTGATGTCACTAGGGTTTTGACAAGACAAGTAATGGGCCAGAATTGGTACCCACACCTTCTTTAGAGAGAGGAAGTTCGTATTAAAGTGAATTTCCTCCCAGCTTGTGGACAGACAATTTATAATAGAAAAAAGTAAAGCATTTGTATGGTTTGTACTTGTATTTTCTGTTCTAGTGGCAGAGAAATCCTATAAGTTGATACTAACCATTGGAGAAAAAGTAAAGCTCACAAAACAGGCCTAATAAGTAACCGCCATTACAAAGACCCAAAAGTAGGGGAAGCTTTGACAAGAATATATGACTCAATGGAGAAACCCCTAGGTTCGCTAATCATCCTGGGTTAGTTGAAAGTCCGTAACCCTCCTGCAGAGCATGGGATGATGCATACTGCTCCATACAGTGAAGGTTATAGTTCTTTAGGAGTGATCAATAACCAACACACTCAACAGGACGACCAATAGTTCTATTATTAAGGACCTTTCACCCTGACTATATCCACTATTGTAAAACAAAAAGAAAGGCAGTTCCAAAAAAAATTGAAACCCAGGCAGCAACAGCAATAAATGAAAAAGGTGCTAGATATGAGGAGTTTAAAAGGAAAACCTAACAAGAATGATATTTTCTTAGGCTAATTTTGACACACTAATTTCATCAATTTTGTAATGCAGATCTTTCTTTGACAAAGAAAAAATAAATGATGGTAGACCACAAGCTAATCATAGAGATCTAGTGGCAAGCATTAGGGAAGTGATCATTCCCTACTTTTGAAAAACCCTACAAAGAAGGCTACAGATTCTTGTATAGCATGGATCCTCTTGACTGTTGAAGTTACTTGATTAATTGACTCGGGTCAATGTATAGGTAATTTAAAATCCATTTAAACTTAGTAGCAACCCTTAATCTGGAAGTTTATAATATTTGAGTGGTGGTACCATGGGCTAATCACACGTGAGGTTTCAATCTAATCCGTTAAATAAAGTGATTTCAGTGAGGGGTGGTTACACACGTAGCTTCTTGAGGTGATGTATAGATACTACATCCAACTTATAATAAAAAAGTTAGCATCCTTACCTCCCATTCATACCTCTCTTTCTTATTGATGTCTTTTATGTAGTATGATTATTGTGCATAAAGTTTTCGATGATGGTACCTAGATAGATGACAGATGAGATAAGATAAGATAAATATATTAGTGTCATGGAAGGTTTAAATGAATCTTCAAAAGTAGGTTAAAGGGACTGCAGAAAACAGCGAGCTACTCAATACAAAGTGGGCCATTAACTAAAGAGCTTTCCGAGAAAGGACAAGTACAAAAGCCAAAAGAGGTGGCCAACCAAAAGGGAGATATCAGCCTATAGCACAGCCTACAACACAGCCAAAACTAGCACCTTATGGGCAACAGAAAAAGCCATTTCAGCAGGGTAGTTTTCAACAAAAGGAGCTTCCTAAAACCAGCAAGGTTATAGAAACAAGAAATGAACTCAAAAGGAAGAAATTGTGTTTCACTTACAAAGATCCATGGGGGACCAGGTCATAGATGTCTTCCCAAAGGACGGGTGCATTCTATAGAGGTGATATCAAATGATGAAGGGAAAGAAGAGGAACCGGAAGTGGAAAAAGAAAAGGAAGAACTCGTAGCTGAAAATTAAGGAGAAGAAAAGACTCCGAAGGTACTCTTTGTACACTTTCAGGTGCTCCTAGGTATCATCCTTTCAAAGGTCGTGTACTACATGGGCATAAACCATTTTGATAGTGGGGCAACTTGCAACTTTATTGATGAGAGTTTTGTAGCCCAAAGAGGTTTGAAAACTGAGGATTTCCAGGGTTTTAATGATATTGTAGCATATGGCATTACTATTCCATGCACCAAGAGGGTGAAGGGATTGTAAATTACTTTTGGAAAACACAAGGTTTGTGATGATTTTTACGTGGTGGGTATAGGAGGAACCAATGTGGTTTTGGGAGTACAATGGTTGTATTCACTTGCAGAATTCGCACAAAATTACCATACTATGGAGATAAAATTCAAAACCGAGGGAGGAGAGGTTGTACTTCATGGTATGGCCAATAGAGCACCTAGGGCTATCACAGCAAAGCGGATGGAGAGAGTTTTCATAAGGGGCGAGTCACATGGGCAGCCCATTGTTTGGTAAGTATTTCCACTTCTAGTACTAATGATAGGTCTTATCATGTGGATATACAATCTATTTTAGACGGGCATGGTACAGCATTCAATGATTTACCATCAGGATTGCCCCCGGATAGAGGATTCCAACACATCATAAAGCTGGAAACAGGTTATAAACCTGTCATGATTACTCCTTACCGCCATCAACGAGTTTACAAGGAGGAGATTAAGAAGACAATCAAAAAACTTTTGAAGATGGGGCATATTCGGCCTAGTTCTAACCCTTTTGAACCCTCTATCAAGCAATCAGGTTTGTCAATCTAAGGTATAGATTCTACTCATACTTTCTTTTCTCCATTTCCTTTTCAATTTCCACAGATTTCAGAATCAGATTTTACTACATTTATTTAGGCTCTGATTTAGTGCATTTGTTATGGTACTTTTGGGTCCTTGTGCTCAAAATAATCAAAACAATGGGATCCCAAATCATCCGCAGTCCCTCACCTCCTTCCGACACTTGTCAGTTAAATGCATTGTCCATTCCATGCCTTGCACTCTGGTATATTCTCAGTATACCTCACGGGGTCCAGTCTCCTTTCATTCATTAGGTATGCCTGCCTTTGGCACAACCTAGTCCCCTGCTCCTCATGCGCACGAACAAGTCCTCGTTTGCTTGCGCGCCCTTTCCCAAGAAAACACGTGATATCCTTCCTACTTTACGGGGATTACCACGGCTAGTCTTTTGATTGAGAAATAATTGTTTGTTCATGGCCCACTTGGATGGTCCAACAATTGTTATTGTTAAACATACTTGATGACGTGAAATTTTTTCATGACCGCATTTCTTATGTGAAAAGCTCCTGAGTTTGGCTTTTTTTGTGAAGCTCCATCATATTAAATCCTTGATTAGAAATCAAATATCACTGCTCCATTACAAAGACTTGAATTATTTGATAGGGAAAATAATCTATATGTTTCTCCATTTTGACTGCTCCAGATTCCTTAAACCTCCAACATGGTGGGAATAATTTGAGTAAAAAGTTGTGTTATGCAAATACTTATCTGGAATCTGGATGGCACGGCTAATTCTGTCAAACCTTTACCATAATTGTTAAAAGATGTGATGTTATTTGGAATGCTAGTGACCACTCCTTTTTTGGTTTATAACTTGGCATTGTACCGCTGGTGAAGTCATAGTTAGTTATGTTTCCTTGCATATAATTAGGCACAACAAATAAAAATTTATTAATATGGGCAACTTGGTGAATGTATTGGCATATTTCGACAAAATGTGTAAATAAAATCTGCACCATGGCACACAAAATGAGTTTTCATTCATGATGGATGATTTCAATCCTGAACCTGTGTGTTGTTGTCAGAACATGCTTTCCTTATAGGGTGACCCCTATGATCATTTTGTGATAAAGCATTGGACATTAAGGTGGATGTAATTAAATTCAGACTTTAAGCACATTTTTGTTACTCTTGATGACTTACATTTTCAAGATTCTCTTATGTTGAATATATCATGTTGATTCTGTCTTTTCTCTTAAACTGGTCTGCAGTTGTCTATATCCAGACCTCATACTGTGAAACAGAATTTTCCTAAAGGAAGGGAGTATGTAGTGCCCAGCCATCTGGTTCCTCTTTTGCAGGCCCTATTGAATCACCTCTGGCTTACCATGACACAATTCTGCTGGTGTCAGTGCTTACATCATGATTGAGACTTGTCATATATGTGTCAGGGGCATGCAGTAGACTTGCATTAATTTCATGTACTTATCTTGATGTCGTATTTTCTAGCATAGCATACCTTGATTTTATCATGATTGATTTAAGTTATTCAGATTATCATACTAATATCAAGATTTATTCTACTTGTCATATCATATAAGTACTGTGATGTATTTAGTTTATGTGCATGCCACAATGTTCATACCAATGATGAGATGATTTGGTGAGGGGGTCTCACGGTTTCATGAGAGGGTAATAAGAGTCGAACCAGTAATGAGGCCACTCCCAACACTGAGTTTCAATTTTTACCAGTGGATCAGTTGCCTGCCATCTCAACAGTCACTAAGGTAACTGTAAGGCATCATTAGGTACAAAAATATTCCTAGAATTCAAAAGTGGCATTTTAAATTCCCTAGAATGACAAATGTGAAAAAGTAACAACACAGTAAAAGTTCCATGAGGAAGAAAGGACAAAACAGAGTTAAAGCAAAACAGGACATAAGAAGAGATGGGGTGTATTAATTAGAGATTTAATTTTCTGCAAAGTCGTAGGCTTAGTAAATCCCACAAGAAAACTGAGGGAGGACAGACAGAACAGCAGAAATGAAACTTGGATGTCATTCCTCAATTAGGATCTGCCAGGTAAACTGTAAAAGTCACAAAAACCCATCCCAGAAATGAATTTCCTATCAGAATTCTCTAGAAAGGAGAATTAAATTTAAGGGAGGAACCAAGGAAGAAGGGGGCAGCTCCACACATGACAGGAAGGAAGAAACGATATCGCAGATGGAGGAAGGACGTTGGGCATCAAAATTTTGGAGAACAGCAGAATCTCTTCTACCTCTAATGGATCTGGAGAACCCACTCTGAAGATGGCTGGGAGGATCATACAACACCACTCATTTTTATTGGGTTCGGCAGAAGATCTTTAACAATGCAAAATACCTGATTGCTTGGTGCACACATTCTTAACTCTGGCTCTTGTCAATCCTTTACTAAGTCATTTCTTTGATAGTCTCTGTTGAATGGATGATTCCTAATTTATGTGTTTACAGACTGATTAATCAATGCTTTTAAAAGTACAATGGCATTGTGCTTTCATGTTTAAATGGATTGTTGAATTAGACACAAAACATAGATGCACTGACTAGTAAGCTCTGTTTAAAGTTCCTTCGTCAAGAAAAGAAGTGCAGAATAATGGTGGAATAGTCTATTAATCATGTGATATTGTGTAATATCTATGAAAAAGAAACTTCTAGCAAACCTGGATATTTCCATTAAATCCTAGGAGCAGCAGTATTTCAAAAATGAACTTTTACAACAGCAGCAATAATCTGAACTTTATAAATAAAAACAGCGAACCAATATGCAAAAAAAAAAGTCCTTTATTTATTTATTTCCAACCAGATACAAATAAAAACAATACCAGTGTTTGACTACAATTGCCTGGAGCTGAACTGGCAGAAACAATTGCACCCAGAAAAACCTCTGCAACTCCTTAATGGAATTTCCCAGCTGAGAAGTGGGGGATTTCGTCCCCGATTCCATATGCAAATGAGGATTTTCATCCTTTGTTGTTGTTTGCAGAAGTAGAAGGTACTTGCAAGCTGTTAACATATGGATTTGCACGCATGCAAATGACATGCAACAGTGTGGGAACGAAGTCCCTCCTCAATGAAGGTGAGGCTGCCTTTATTGAAAACCAAAACTATATTTGCACCTATACATTCAAAATTGTATGTGGGGGGTGTTTTGGAACATCAATGAAAAAAAAGTGAATGAGGGAGATGGAAGAATGAGGGAGATGGAATGGAATGAAGGAAAAGAATGGAAGGAACATGCAAGAGTTAAGTAAAAGCAGAGCCTAATATTGCATGGAGAAGAACAATAAATAACTAACACAAATAAAACGGAGTTTGCATCAGCTAAACGAGAATGAATAAAAGGGAACACACGTGAACAAGTAGATAATCAGAGCTTTATCACTATGAACTAGAACAACATATTAGTAGCATTGGCAATAAGATCCAAGAAAATATTTGCATGCAAAATTCAAACACTAACATCTAATGAACATAAGAACATCAAATGCTATAAAAGACAATGAATCAGACACAAAGTTCATATTTTATTAACTCCAAAATGTCTTCTCAAAAGAATACAAAGTTTTTTTCTTTGAAGTAAAGTTTGCATACAAAAGTATTTTCTTCTCCTCTCTCAAAGTCACCCTTTACAAATGAGCCCCTGACTTCCTTTTATAACCCAAAATTTGGTTACAAAAATAGTTAGGGTTTACATGAACATTAAATAGGGCATTTGACTTTTTCAACCAACTTATAAACAACTAAAAATAGAAATCACTCGAGTTATCCAAAGTTTTTCAAAAGTGAGTTTAAACAATAGCATTACTTTATAAATAAAAGAAATGGGTATATGAGGACCCCACTTAAATGACTTGGAAAAACACATAGACATCCTAGTCAGCAACGTGCCACCTAAATCAAGACACCTAGGATCAGTGTCTTATCTATTGGGCCAAGAGTCCAACTATCCCAGTCGTACGGAAATGAACTCATTGACCATGCTCCGCAATCCTCCAATTGACAAGAGAGTCGAGTTTGAAACTTGAGTAATTCATCCACCTCTTTGTTTGAGCATCGTCCTGGTGTGAGTAATTTTGTTTTTATTCGCATTCGCATTCACAATTACACACAATTCTCCACATGCTCTGAATACCTTTCCACGGTGAATTCTTCATTTGTCGCGAGACCGTAGTCGTTACACCACCTTGGCTTATCAGAATTCAACTCCTCTTTTGCCATTGAGAGGCTCTTCCAAGAGTCGAGATTGCAATTCACTACTTAAAGTTATGTCTTTCGCCTTTGTCACCATCTCGAAGTGTTTCCATTCTGATCTGCTCATGATCATCTAATTCGAGAACGCTCCAACTTTAAGATTGGCCAATGAAGTATCGCGCCCACTGCTAACTGAGAATTGACAGGGACACACTTGAATGATGTGGCCTTGCTTGATAATCCACGCAACTGCATTTGTCATTGATTTTGATTTGTCGATAAATAGATCCATACAACGATTAAGTGAAGACAATTGATGTAGACAAGTTTCTCCCATTATCGATCTTTGCCGATATAATGGCTTTTGACTCTGAAAAGACCTCTGTCAATAACTACGACCTATACCGCATAATGAGGAAGTGAGAGGTTGCTTCCGCTTCGGGGCCGTTGGGAGTTGAATCACCACACTGTGCAGGTGTATGGTGCATTCATGCAAGTGATGACCAATTCAGAACAAGCGTTAGGAAAATTGTGACTCGCCTTCGGTTGATATGCGATCGCAAATCGACCTACGTCAACGTGTCCCAAGTTGGTATCGACGATGTTCTCATACTTTGAATAGAGCGTCGAGGTGAGTAGAATGCCCTGGAATCCATACCGCAACATCGTTTTGTTTGAAGATGACATGTATTGTGACAGAAACGTGATTTTAGGCTATTACTTCTTACAAAACTGCACAAATCGCCTTTGAAACTACACTGGGAAAAATAGCAAATCTTGTTCTGAGAAACTCTCACTGGGGTGAGGGAGTCAACTAAGGTACCACAAGTTTGCGGATCAGAGAGTTTTTTTCCCAAATCAAATTCTTCAGTGAAATATTAAAGGTGAAAGTTGACTCTTTTTAAAACTGCTAGGAAAATGCAAGTGTAAAACTACGAAAATCCCGTTTGGTTTAGCCTGGGAAAAATACCAAACGTCACCCTGGGCATCTACAACTTGGCAAGGGAGCATATGAATGTGAGAAGAATTCAAAAAACTAATCCTTTGCTCCTGACAATCATCCGAGTTCAAAATATCAACCCTCAAAGTCAATCTCCTTGACATGCTGAAAATTGCACGCGCAGCAAAATCATGCAAACTACATTTTATTCGACTCCATGAAAAAAATATCAAACTAAGTGTTGTACATTTGAATTTTGGTAAAGAAATACATAAATGTGGGAAGAATTCAAAGAACCAAACCGTTTCTCTTGACGATAATTTGGGCTCAAGATATGGATTCTCAAAGTAGGTCTTCCACCAAGCTGAAATTGTGCGCGTAGCAAAATCAAGTAAACTGTGTTTTTTCTTGGGTTCGTGAAAAAATATGAAATGAGGTGTTGTTTGTTTAAAATTTGGGAAACGAGTACAACGAAGATGGGAAGAATTCAACGAAACAAATTGTTCTTCTTGAAAATCACTCAGCTTTGAGATATTGAGCTCTAAAATCGATTATTTCATCAGACACCACCCGCGGCACGTTCTTTCTGCATCTTATCGTCTTCTTCATTAAATTCATTTTCCTTTGTGTCGATATACATCGATAATGCATTTGAATGCATGATATTTTTGTCTGAATACTTCTCACCAATACGTGATGAAAATGATTTATATATTTTTTTTAAATTAAATTCTTCCCGATTTTTAATGACTTCACACAGGATCAATTTTTATATTTTTGCTATGGCATTTAAATCCTTCTCTTCTCTGACTGCGTTGGAAATTGTTTTCAAACCAGGTGTGGAGATTCGTACTTGCCTGAGCGTGGATATTGCTAATCCTTGGCTTGTGTGTATTTCTTTTTGCTTTGTCTGCGTTAGAAATTCTCCTGGGTAGTGTTTTTCTTCTAGCAAATGATGGAAACGTGGTACTCCTGCCTTCAAAACCTGCGTGGATTCCTTTCTTCTTTCCCACGTGGCTTGTGCTTTCACCTTGTCTTTCTTCTTACACACGAGAATGGTTTCTTTTTGGCAGGTGTTTTTGCTTGGAAATGCGTGGTTTTATATCATTGGACTGATGCATGGAAGATCCTATCTTGGCGTGGAAATTTCTTTATTGCCTGCGTGGGAAAATCTCCCTTTGGCTGGAAATTTGCTTCTCCTCACGCATGGATAGGGTGTCTCTTCTTTTTTTACCAACGTGTGGCTTGTTTGCTTCTTCCTTGTCTTTCCCACGTGGCCTTTGCTGCAAAAGAAAACAATCAACAAAAAAAACAAATTTGCATGGACAGGTTTGGCAATGCATTGGATTTTGATGAATGGTTGAAATCCTTTTTTATTATTATTGATGTCCTGCTTGACAATGCGTGGGCTCCTTTGGAGAATCTTTCTTCTTTTTTATTACCTTGGCGTGGAAATTTGCTTGAAAATGTATTTGGATTGTTCTCCCCCTCTCCCACACATGGAAATCAGTTCTTGTTGTCTCCATTTGTTTGCTTGTGCAGGAGGACGGTTAGTGGCTCGAGTATCTCCCAGTCATCACAGGTTCGTCCCCTTTGATTGGACTATAGAAAGTGTTGACAATTGTGCCCAGCTTGTGCATGCACGGAGGACTGTCTCCTTACACTCTTGCGTGGATCTTTTACCTTCCTTTTACAAATGCGTTGAATTTCTTTTAAAACAGATGAAACGTGGACTTTTATTCTTTGTTTTCTGTATTATTCTCCAACATTGAAACTCCTCTCAGTCTTCCCAAGGCCCGTCGGCCCATAACTTGAGTTTTATAAGGAGTTAGGACTTCCTTATATCTCTGGAAAGGGGAAGAAATTTCCTATCTAATGGAATGGTGTTTAGGAGTTTTTTGAGTATGTGAAAGATCAGTTTGAATCTTTTAGGTCAATATGTGAGTGGGTAGGAAACTTACCTTATTTTCAATGTGTATTTCTAAAAGTATGAGTTGACCATTCTAGGGCCACCTTATGGGGCAAGGGAATGTTTTTCCTAACCCCTTGTAATGAGAGCCTTGTTTTATTGTTTTGGCCCCTGTAGCTCTCTAAGTGTAATTAAGAAATATTTAACCCTAGTGTTAAATTAATCTAATTATTAAATTAACACCTAAAGGAAATTTAAACTATACTTGGTTAATTATACTCTCTAATTGTAATGTGGTCTTTTATATGTTGTTCCAATGGAAAACCTTTGTAATGTCCCCTTTCCCTCGCCATAGGCCTGAGAGCCAATACGGGTCCTAACCCTGGTCATGCCCAAGGGGTTACGGATGTTGTGAGCTATTGGGTATGAATATCTAGTCCAGTTGTTATAATTTTCCATTGACAGGAATATAAAGTGCTTTCGAAGGGACTAGATGTTATGTTTTATCGTTGGAAGGGGCCACTTAACTCCTAGTGTTCTAATTTTGCGTTCGGGGTCACCTTTTGGACCATGGCGACTTGAAAAGGAAAAAGTAACTTTAAGTTACTTTATTAATTTGGTCTTCCCTAGGGGAAAATGCGACTTGGACTTCTTGGGGTTCCTTGGCGTGAGAAAAGTTATATAACGAGTTGGGTGAAAAGATGGTCATTCATGCATACCCTTATATTTCCTTTCATGTGCAACTGTTGTTTGCAAATATCCAGCTTGTGGAGTAAGATCCCACGGGAACCCTAACTAGTAGGGCACTCTTCGATGGTGAGAGATCCACCCTAGTTTGTCATTTTTGGAGCTGAAATCAGGGCTGTCATTTAGAGATATTTCCAGAGGGTTTCAGTGAAGGGTTTTGGAGGATTTTGGGTATTTTGGAGGAGAGATTCCAGGGTTTTTCAGGGTAGATCTACGGCAACCTCTTGGGCAAGGTCTAGCATCAATTTGAAGGCATTTGCAAGGGTTTCCAACCATCTCCTAGGTGGGGCGACTTGTTTTGGAGAGTGCAGACCTGTTTTGGAGGGTTTCCACTTCCGCAAATTCTGATTTGAAGGTTGGGATATCATCTCCTATATTTATAGATAATATTTCCAAGGTTTCATATTTTTTGCATCTATATTTCGGAAGATATTAATTTTAGAAGTTTTCAGCTATTTAGGGCACGCTGTAATTTTCTGGCAGCATTCTGTTATTCGAAAAATTCCAAAAACAATTCTATAATATCTATTATTGTATTAGCAAGCTCCATTTAAAATTTCAAGAGATTTGAGCAAGTATTTTCGGAGTTATCCATTATTTTCTGTTCGCTGCCCTAGATTTAATTTTCTGCAAAAATTAGATTTCTGTTTGGCTGCAATTTGTCTGTATTTTGCATATTTTAAAGTGATATCCTATAAGGGATATTTCAGTGGTATCAGAGCAGTTGTTTCTCCAACCTGTTGGGGTTGAAAGATGGGAGACAAAGACAGTGAGCATATGGGTGTGGATCTATTGAAACAATTGTTCACCAACATGGTAAAACAGCATGAAACCACTAATCTTTATTTGAGCCAGCTCACGGAAAGATTAGCCCAGGGCAGGATAGACAAAGGGGAAGCTAGCAATATGGGACAGCAGGGTAATAGAGGTGAGAGTGGACATTCAGGACAGGGGTCCCCTCATGCTTCTACCAGACCTTTGGGACTCCACGAGCCTTCTTTTTTGAAGGATTCGGAAGTTTCACAGACACGACAGCCCGCAGACATTGTGGATGAGGAATCTTGTTGGGAGAGGTACCAGACATTGAGTGAGGGTTTCCGAGATAACATGCCATTTCAGGAGTATTGTAAAATGAAGATTGGTAGCAAGCCCATGAGAGATCACCAGACACAGGTACCTGAGTTTCAGAGGAGATTGGGACAAATCTCTATTCCACACTTCGATGGTTCTAAGGAGTGTATCGCGCAGTCTTGGATTCAAAAGTTGAAGACTTACTTCGACTTGAATCCCATGTGTGAAGAGGATGCAATTAAGTTTGCTATCCTACACCTCGTGGGAGATGCTCATGACTGGTGGCATCATGGGTTGATCACACAGGGACACATGCATATCACTACTTATGCAGATTTTACAAAGAGGTTGATGAGCAGATTCAACAGGAGGGACCCAGATAGGCACTTCAGAGAGTTGACTCACTTGAGGCAAACAGGTTCTCTAGACCAGTACATTGCGGATTTTCAGAGGTTATCAGTTATGGTATCTGATGTTTCAGAGATGAGGTTGACTTCACTCTTCATGGCAGGGTTGACTGACGTTTTAGCAGGATTTGTGAAGGCATTTGAGCCTTCTTCTTTACATGAGGCTATTAAGAGAGCACGTGATTTGGGGTTGTCCACTCCAAAATCGAGGTTTCCACCTCGAATTCAACCTAAGGTATTTCCTTCGAAAGCTGATGGTTCACAGCCAAAGGGGCCCCCACCTAAGCAGGATGCAGCAAGGAGACCATTTGTATCAAGAGAGGACAGAGATGAGTTTAGGCGAAAGAAACTATGTTTCGATTGCCACACACCATGGGTTCCAGGATATGATTGTAGAGGGAAAGGGAAGGCCCAATTCATAGAAGTCTTCGAGGAGAGTGAGAGCGAGTTGGAGCGGGATGCTCAGGAGTTAGAGGATGAAGATGGAGAGACATTAGATAGTACAGGGGTTGAACAGGAGGAGACTTTTCCCCATGAGACTATTGCCACTTTGTCTACTACCCCGAGGTACAAGGCATTCAGAGTCAGGGGAGTATTGCAGGGTCAGAGAGTAGTAGTACTCATTGATAGTGGGGCAACCCACAACTTCATTGATGCATCTTTGGTAGAGAAGCGGGGATTACATGCAGAACACTTTGAGGGCTTCAATGTAGTGGTATCCAATGGTGAGTCCATGAGATGCATGTAGCGAGTTCCGTAGTTGAGTATCACCATGGGTAACCATACAGTTACTGATGATTTCTATGTGGTTGGTATTGGAGAGACCAACCTTGTGCTCGGTGTACAGTGGCTCCATTCTCTTAGAGAGTTTCGGACTAACTTTCAGACGATGGAACTCAAGTTCAAGTCTGAGGGGAAGAATGTAACCTTGAGGGGTTTATCTTCAGATGCACCCAGGGTTGTTTCAGCAAAGACGATCAAGAGGATTCACAGGCACAATGGGGTTGATTGGGCAGTACAGTGCTTGGTTTCTACGAAGAAATCAGAGGATGGACGGCCAGAGTATCATGTGGATATACGGGGGCTATTGGGTAGGCACAGTGCAGTTTTTAGTGACATACCTCTAGGTGTACCTCCAAATAGGGGATTTGAGCATGTGATTGAGCTTGAGGACACTAGACCAGTAGTTACTACTCCTTACCGTCACCCCAAACAGTTTAAGGATGAGATTGAGAGGACTATCCATGAGCTTATTGACATGGGACACATTAGGCTGAGCTCCAGTCCTTTTGTTTCTTCGGTGGTATTGGTGAAGAAGAAGGATGGGACCATGCGGATGTGCATCGACTACCAAGCATTGAACAAGAAGACAATCAAGAACAAATATCCAGTGCCATGTATTGATGAGCTGTTAGATGAGCTATTGGGGGCAATCTATTTTTCTAAAATAGATTTGTGATCTGGATATCACCAGATCAAGGTTAGAGAGCAGGATGTGCATAAGACCACTTTCAGATGCCATTATGGACATTTTGAGTTTCTAGTGATACCATTCGGACTGTCTAATGCACCAACTACATTCCAGTCTTGCATGAACCACGTGTTCAACCGCCACTTACGGAAGTTTGTATTGGTTTTCTTTGATGATATATTGGTCTATAGCAGGACGTGGGAGGGCCATATCCGCCACCTTGATGAGATATTGGGGATATTAGAAGCTAATTTGCTATATGCAAAAGCTTCTAAATGTGAGTTTGGCATGACAAAGTTGCTATATCTGGGATATGTGATTGGTGGAGGGGGAGTAAAGGTGGACAGAGAGAAAATACAGGCAATTTTCGATTGGCCGCCACCCAGGGCATTGACACATCTGAGGGGATTCTTGGGACTGTGCACCTATTATAAGAGGTCTGTGAAGAACTTCTCACGATTGACTGCCCCATTGACAGATTTGACAAAGAAGGGAGCTTTCGCTTAGTCAGAAGCAGCACAACAGGTTTTTGATCATCTCAAGGGGGTGATGAGTTCATGTCCCGTCCTCGCATTACCATATTTTTCTCGGCCATTTGTTCTAGAGTGTGATGCATCAGGAGAGGGGGTTGGATCGATGCTTATGCAGGATAGGCATCCCATTGCTTATGAGAGTCGGAAATTGAGCCCGGTAGAGAGAGGGTATTCAATTTACGACAAGGAGATGTTGGCCATCATGCATGCCTTGGCCAAATTCAGACAGTACCTTGTGGGCAGCAGATTCGTGGTACGTACGGATCACAATAGTTTGAGGTTCTTCTTGGGGCAAAAGGATCTCAACGACCGCCAACAGAGATGGGTGAACAAGGTACAAACCTATGACTTTGACATAGAATACACTAGAGGTAAGAATAATGTTGTTGCTGATGCTTTATCTAGGAGGCCTTACCTCACTACTATGCTGAGTTCTATGTCTGAGATTTCAGCAGATTGGAAGGCTCACATATTTGTTGAGCACTCCAAGAATCAGTTTGCATGTGAGATCATGGATGGTATTACCAAGGACGACCGATACAGGGTGGTAGATGATCTCATTTTCTACAAGGATCGGATTTTCCTTGTACCAGGGTCTAAGATGAAGGACAAGATCCTTCGTGCAGTACATGATACGCCATTAGCTGGACATCCTGGATATTTCAAAACATACAGGTACATCAGAGAGAGATTCACTTGGAAGGGAATAAAGGACGATGTCCTTAATCACATCAGAGAGTGTATGGTTTGCGGCAAACCAAATCGGAGCATTCTTTTCCTGCAGGGTTACTCCAGCCTCTTCCCATCCCCGAGCAGAAGTGGGAGAGCATATCCATGGATTTTATCACGGGACTCCCTATGGTGCATGGGCACAATTGCATTTATGTGGTAGTTGATCGATTGACCAAGTATGCTCATTTCTTTTCTCTACCTAAGAAGCATGACGCAGCTGATGTGGCTTAGGTATTTTATACAGGGGTTTTTAGGCTTCATGGTTTGCCCAAAAATATTGTCAGTGACAGGGATAAGATCTTCATGAGCACTTTTTGGCAAGAAATATTCAGACTTGCAGGTACTGAGTTGACTCCCAACACACGCTATCAACCTCAGACTGATGGGCAGACGAAGATTGTTAACAAATGGATAGAGGGCTATTTGCAAAGTTATGTGACGGGAAATCAGCAAGCATGGATTAGATGGTTGCACATGGGCGAGTATTATTACAATACCACATATCAGATGAGCATCGGCATGACTCCTTTCAGAGCTTTGTATGGATACGATGTCATGTCATTTGTTGATTTGGTATTAACAAACAGTCGGGCTCCCAAAGCTCGAGATTGGTTACAGGAGAACCAGGATATCTTGTGAGCTCTTAAGGAGAACCTCCAAAAGGCGCAAAATCAGCAGAAGGTTTATGCAGATAGGCACAGGATAGAGAGGTCCTTTGAGGTAGGAGATTTGGTATTCCTACGTTTGCAACCATACAGGCAGTCGTCACTCTAGCAGAAGGGGGCAGAAAAGCTGAAACCACGGTTTTATGGTCCATATAGGGTAGCTCGACGTGTGGGTGCAGTTGCATATGAGTTGGATCTTCAAGAGCATAGTAAGATACATAATGTCTTCCATGTGTCATGCCTTAAGAGGGCACTTGTGCAGCATATTGTACCTTCTACGGAGTTGCCACCATTGGACGAGGAGGGGAAACTGGTTTTAGAACCAGAATCTACTATTGAGGTCAAACAGAGGAAGCTCAGGAGCAAAGAGATTACAGAATACTTGGTACGGTGGAAGGGTTTGCCTCTTGAGGATGCTACTTGGAAGGGAGACCAGATTCTACAGCATCCTAGTTTGCATTTGCTTGTGGACAAGCAAATTTTGGGAAGGGAGGACTGTAATGTCCCTTTTCCCTCAACAGAGGCCTGAGGGCCAGTATGGGTCCTAACCATGGTCATGCCCAAGGGGTTACAGACGTTGTGAGCTATTGGGTATAAATATCTAGTCCAGTTATAATTTTCCGTTGACAGGAATATAAAGTGCTTTCGAAGGGACTAGATGTTATGTTTTATCGTTGAAAGGGGCCACTTAACTCCTAGTGTTCTAATTTTGCGTTGGGGGTCACCTTTTGGACCATGGCGACTTGAAAAGGAAAAAGTAACTTTAAGTTACTTTATTAATTTGGTCTTCCCTAGGGGAAAATGCGACTTGCACTTTTTAGGGTTCCTTGGCATGAGAAAAGTTATATAAGAAGTGGAGGGGTGAAAAGATGGTCATTCATGTATACACTTACATTTCCTTTCATGTGCAACTGTTGTTTGCAAATATCCAGCTTGTGGAGTAAGATCCCACGGGAACCCTAGCTAGTAGGGCACTCTTCGGTGGTGAGAGATCCACCCTAGTTTGTCATTTTTGGAGCTGAAATCAAGGCTGTCCTTTAAAGATATTTCCAGAGGGTTTCAGTGAAGGGTTTTGGAGGATTTTGGGTACTTTGGAGGAGAGATTCCAGGGTTTTTCAGGGCAGATCTACGGCAACCTCTTTGGCAAGGTCTAGCATCAGTTTGAAAGCATTTGCAAGGGTTTCCAGCCATCTCCTAGGTGGGGCGACTTGTTTTGGAGATTGCAGACCTGTTTTGGAGGGTTTCCACTTCCTCAAATTATGATTTGAAGGTTGGGATATCATCTCCTATATTTATAGATAATATTTCCAAGGTTTCATAATTTTTGCATCTATATTTCGGAAGATATTAATTTTAGAAGTTTTCAGCTATTTAGGGCACGCTGTAATTTTCTGGCAGCATTTTGTTATTCGAAAAATTCAAAAACAGTTCTATAATATATATTATTGTATTAGCAAGCTCCATTTAAAATTTCAAGAGATTTAAGCAAGTATTTTCGGAGTTATCCATTATTTTCTGTTCGCTGCCCTAGATTTAATTTTCTGCAAAAATTAGATTTCTGTTTGGCTGCAATTTGTCTATATTTTGCATATTTTAAAGTGATATCCTATAAGGGATATTGCAACCTTATCTTCTTAACATGATTGACCTTGATGTACTTGCTTGCGTCAACTATTGCTCTGAGGCTTGTTCGTAGTCTCACCTTGAACAAAAAAAAATTATTCCATAATTTTTCTAACTAACCTAGGTTGTTCTTGGGTCTCGAGTGGGAGTTTTAGATGGGCATTACATCTTCTCTTCTAGGCGTTGAAAATTGATCCTTGCTTTGGATTTGAAGAAAAAAAGAAAAATGGAAAACTCTCGTTCTCCTAAAAGAAATAAGAAACAAAACTTCTTCCAACTAGTTTCACGGGGAAATGGTTACCGGAATTAAAGAAGCTTCCCCATAACCGTTCCCCCTTCCCGTTGAAATAACTGACTTCTCTTCCTTCGGGTGGTGGCATTAATTGCCAAGAAAAAGGGGTAAAATATTAATTATTTGCCAGTGGAAATAGCAAGGCAGGTTGGCAATCCCCATCTTATTTCCCCATGTGGGAGATCAGGAGATTTTTTGCCCGTTTGTCAATAGGTTGGATTGGCAATCAGTAGAAAAAATCCCACAAGCGGGAAAATAAGAAGAATTTGCCAGGAAAGGGGAAATCCGGGTACAAGAAATCAATTTGGCATCCCCGACAATTGGAAGCGGAAGCTTAAATTTTCCCCGGCAATTGGAAGCGGAAGCTTAAATTTCCCCCGGCAATAAAAAAACTTGTCGATTGATTTTTTAATAAATATTTTATTAATATTTATTTAATTAAAAACCCAAAATTAATAAAATTGATTTTATCAAATAAAAGGTAATAAATTAATTAAATATTAATTAAATAACTATTAATGCAGTTTATGACCTGGCGGGAGTTCTCTCCCGAAATGAACGAAACAAAGACCAGAACGAGACGATCGCGACGAGGGTGATAAAACACGCAAAAGAATACTTTTGAAAATTTTCAAAATTTTCATGCTTATTAATTTTGCAAAGTCCAAATTAGCTGATAACACAGACAAAGAAAATAATTCATAAATTTCCAAGATGACCTTCCAATGATCCCCAAATCTGCCTTCATAACTTCCCTCCCTTCCAAAGTGGGCGCTCCCTTCCGGTTTACATGCATGCTCCCAAAAACAATTATAATAATTACTTTATTCCCCTAAAGTTGGCGCCCCATCCTAATAATACAATTAAACACATTAAAAATACTTTATCCACCTCTTATCCTAAAAATAGGATATGTTCCTCATGCAGCCCATTCTATACTTGGTGCCCCCATTATAGAATGTTTTATTTAATTAAAAACTTTGACTTTGGTGCCTAATAATAGAAGTACATGCTTCTATTATTATTTTGTTTTGTTTCAGTTATTTAAATATAATTTAAGTGTCCCTTTTCCAAATAAAATATGATATTACCCTTGGACCACTTAATTATTTTTCCTCTTTTAAACACCCCTTAGCCTATGGAAAATAATAAAAATAGGCTTCATATATCCAAAATTAATTAATTTTGAGAAGGGGGCATTACAATCCACCCTTCCAGAATTGCTTGCCCTCAAGCAATGCCATTCCAATTCTCTCATTTTGAACCGCCCTGCAAATACCGAGATCCCAAATCCACCTTGGGAATTTGTAATTCCCAAACCTTGAAGTTGTTGGCTTCTGTTGCACCTCTCTGATATGATTAGGAAACCATGCATTAGGTGAAGCTCTTTCAATAACCTCAATAAAGGAGTCCAGAGTAGTGCAATCATGCATCAATTGGGATCTCGAAAGTGTGCTAACAGCAGTAATACCCTCCATTTCGCTAGCTGAAACTGATGTTGTAACTCTATCAGTCATCTCGTGGACTACCACCTCTTTCCCATTTAACTTAAATTTCAGCTCCACATTATGAAAGTTTTGGATGAATTCCCCCAATGAATGCAGCCATTGCACTCCTAGCACCAAGTCAATCTCTTTCAAACCAACAACATAAAAATCATCACTCGTTTGATGGTCATCCAATGTGAAGCTAAGTTGTTCAACCTTTTTCCAACAAGTTATGGTAAAACCATCAACTACAATGACGTTGAAACTCGTTACATCATTTGTCTTCAAATCTATCCTAGTCACCAATCCTTCATTTATAAAATTGTGGGTTGCCCCATTATCAATCAACACAATAATGTTTTGCCCAAGGACTCCATTAACCCTAAAGGGTTGATATTGTAGTATACCTATTATAAGTGTGGCAAGAGTGCTTCCTACAACCTCTGGTTCTTCTAAATCTTCATCTAATATCACTTCTATGTAACCCCTGTCCCTTTGCAAGACACCTATGACCCGGTCCCCATGGATCCCTGCAAGTAAAGCATAGTTTCTTTTGCCTAAGTTTATTTTGAGTCTCATCCCCCTTTGTCTGTATCTGCTCAACAAGTGTTGCCCCTGGCTACCCCGCTGAAGATGTTTTTGGTTGCTTAGAAGGTATTGTCCTTAGCTGTGCCCCAAAGGCATTGTTTTTTGCTGCTCAAAATATGTAGTTTTTTGTTGTCCTATAGGCAGAAATTTCCCTTTAGGACCTGTTATTTCCAAATCCAAAGCCTTTTTGATGGCTCCTTGTAGAGAAGTTGGGCTGAAAGCTTTCACTAACATATTCAGTTAAACCTTCCATAAACAAAATAACCAATCTCCTCTATGTTACATCGGGTACCATGACAGAAAGCTTCTGAAATTCAGCTATATAGTCATGATTTATTGAATGTAATTGTTTTAGTTGAGCTAATTCCTAGAAATGAATTTCTAGATCCACTCTGTCAAATATCTCTATCAACCTATCGCTGAAATCAACAAATGATTGAATGAGATTGTGTCCTTGTGTGATTAGCCCATGGTACCACCACTCATGTGCTGTACCTTCCAGATGAAGGGTTGCAAATTTGATGGCTTCCTCTTCCATCATTGGCTTGAGTGATAAGAAGGTATCCAACTATTGTATCCATGCACGAGCACTACTCTTGCCAGACCCATCAAAGGTAGAGTGACAACTTCCCTAGTGCCTGTTGCAAATCTCTCTGAGTAGCTTGTGGTATCAGATCAGCTCTTGGTCCAATCTTGTTTTTCTTTAGATTGATGAAATTAGTGAATGATACAGCCTCTCTAATCTCACCTAGAAGTACCCTGTATTCTGCATAGTTAGCAGTAATATCATCTGCAATAGATGGTTGAATTTCAACCTCTAGAATTGCTTCCTCCCTACAAAGGAATTCAGGCTGGAAGGGACTAGCAATAGATCCAGTGTTCATCTTTTGAGTGTGTCGGTTATGTTTCCCCCTTAATAGCTTCCCTCACTGTCGAGAGTCCTTTGCACATTTGTGCCCTGCATAACTTGAATCAACTGATCCATCATATCCGCTAACATGTCTTGTACTTGAACAAGCCTATCAATACATGCCTCTTCTAGGTCCCGGTTTTCCATGACCCCTGACTATTCTGAAGCTTTCTTCTTCTCCCTTTGTTGGTATCTAACTTCTTTATCACTAACTTGCATGAAGTTCAAAGCTGCAATTTTTTCTCTTCCTATGTTTTTTATTTTTCTAGTTTTCCTCTGTTTTTTTTTTATTTCTCGTCCACAAGTTGGTAGGAAATTCGCTCTGATACCACTGTAATATCCCTCAAAAAAATATTCTAACAAACCTGGATATTTCCATTAAATCCTAGGAGCAGCAATATTGCAAAAATGAACTTTTACAACAGCAGCAATAATCTGAACTTTATAAATAAAAACAGCGAACCAACATGGAAAAAAAAGTCTCTTATCTATTTATTTTCAACCAAATACAATAAAACAATATCAGTGTTTGACTACTATTGCTTGGAGTTGAACTGGTGGAACAATTGTACCCTGAAAGACCTCTGCAACTCTTGAATGGAATTGTCCCCAATTCCGTATGCAAATGAGGGTTTTTGTCCTCTGTTGTTGTTTGCAAAAGCAGAAGCTACTTGCAAACAAAGAAAATATTTCATAAATTTCCAAGATGTCCTTCCAATGATCCCCAAATCTGCCTTTATAACTTCCCTTCCATCTTCCAAAGTGGGTGCCCCCTTCTGGTTTACATGCATGGTCCCAAAAACAATTAAAATAATTACTTTATTCCCCTCAAGTTGACGTCCCATCCTAATAATAGAATTAAACACATTAAAAATACTTTATCCACCTCCTATCCTAAAAATAGGATCTGTTCCTCATGCAGTCCATTCTATACTTGGCACCCCCATTATAGAATGTTTTATTTAATTAAAAACTTTGACTTTGGCGCCTAATAATAGAAGTATATGCTTCTATTTTTTTTATTCTATTTCCGTTATTTAAATATAATTTAAGTGTCCCTTTTCCAAATAAAATAAAAATATTATTCTTGGACCACTTGATTAATTTATTTTTACTCTTTTAATCACCCCTTAGCCTACGGAAAATAATAAAAGTAGGCTTCAGCTATCCAGAATTAATTAATTCTGAAAAGGGGGCATTACAATATGCTTGAGGGGTATAGTGTTATTAATGTCAAAATTTTGAAATGCTTTGAATAGTGTATGCTGTTTGTATGTGTCCTATAGTAAAAATGAAATATTATTAAGATATGAGATATGAGGATACATATGAATCCATTGTGTCTTCCTTCTAATTCTTGGACTTATGTCAACTAGGGGCAGCTGGGTTCAACACTTACAGACACTCTTTATATGCTTGGGGAACCTTTTAAAATACATGAAACCCTCCAATAGGCTGCAAGGCTACATGGGGAATTCATTAATTATAGGATATCTCCTACTGACAGGGCGTCTGTGTATATACCTGTGCAATGCAATAATGTGTCTTTGCCAGTTTAGATACCCATTAAACGGCCAATAGCCTTGTATACACATTGCAGTGAAATTGGATTGATCAAACATTATTTGTACAGGTTTTGTGTGGGGTAAGGCGAAGTGATCCTTGTGTTTATCTTATCTATTAATCATGTCATATGCTTGAGGGGTATCATGTCATTAGTGTTTAAATTCTGAAACACTTTGAACAGTGTATGTGGTAAGTAAAAGTCATTGAAAAAACGGAATAATGTTAAGATATGAGGATACACAGAAAGCCATTGTGTTTTCCATCTAATCCCTGGACTTACGTCAACTAGGGACAATCCAGTTCAGCACTAGCATACGTTTCTTATATCCTTGGGGAGCCTGTTGATATATGTGAAACCCTCCAATATGTTGCAAGGCAACGTGGTGAATTCATTAATTATAGACATGAGAGTTGATATCATGAAGTCTCCAAGTGACAGGACATCTGTGCATATACCTGTGTGATGCAATAATGTGTCTTTGCCAGTTAAGATAACCATTGTGAACAATGAATGGTCGTGTATATACAATGCAGTGAAATTAGATCGATAAAACATTATTGATGTAGGTTTTATGTGGAGTAAGGAAAATGAACAGTCATTCTCTAGGTTTTTTGGGTGTCCTGGAAACATTGGCGGGGGTTATTTAAGATCTAGAAGCAACCTGGACCAAGTTAACTAACTTAGGCACTCCTCGTAACCGATCAAGGCCGACAATCCCAGACTCATAACCAGACAATTGATCTATTCAGGTGCATCACATCCATCTTGATCCAAGAGGATTCTTTCTGGATGTGATCCCCCTTTTCCACTACAATGTGTTGACATCAGATACATGTATGTGTTGCGACAGTGAATTGACATGAAAAACAAAAGAAAAGAAAAAAATTGTGGTGGTTTTAGTGAGATTTTTCAGTATCCCAATCTAATCCACTGTCCATAACTATCCGCTGCCCCTCAAGCCAATTGTCTGGCATAGGGCCACTCCCTACTGCTGGATAAATTAAGATAAACTATCCCACTTACCGCCCATGTCACACAGCATTCTCCTACACAAGTCTGTAAATACAAGCCAGACTAAGCCTAGCTGAAATCAGTTATTTTTCCCCTTTGCTCAGAGTAATTCATAATCACCATCACAATTCTATAGATAACTAGTCTGAATCAAATCATGTAGAAATCTTTTATAAGTATCTTAAGAAATATGTCCATACATCTTGGGCATAAAGGGGTTGATTTCTCACAATGGATAATCAAGTATAGGAGATAGAACAAGACAAGAGGGAAAAATGAAAAGACATCTCTTTGAAGCTGGTGAGGTTTAGGGCTCAAACACTGAGAATGCATCTCCATGATTTCTAAAAGTGAATCTTCCAATCCAAAGCCCGGCAAGAGATTTTAAGTGGGAGCTAAAGGGGAAGGGGAAGTGGAGGTTTACAGCATCTGCTCAACAATTTTTGGGATTTTTATGGTCAAGGCAGCAGCATATTTTTGGAAAAAAATATGCTGGTAATATACTTGTAGAGCCCTGAAAATTGTATCTGCAAGCAGGAAATTATATCTTGCATGGAAACATCTTACTCCAAATTGCTCCCAAATTTTCTCAGCAGAACTCACTGAGAAAAATATGGTATCACCCTCCATGGAACCATTGCCTAACCCACACTTATTAAACCCTTGTTCAAAGCTTAGCTATTGAGAAATTCTCAAGCATTGAGTATGCAAGGTCACCAGATGTCAGTAAATCCTGGTGACATGTGGATTAAGCTAAATTGCAAGAGTCGCCCCAGCCATGCGAACTGTAAATAACCAATAATATCAGGCTCCGTATGTTTAGCATTCCCTGCCTGATCGGGTGTTCTTGAGAATATAGTAAAATATTTCATATGATATCCTGTAATTTTTGAAACAGAATCCTCCATTTGTTTTTTTAATACGAGGGAAATCGGTAATCAAGACTGCCTGTGAAGCCTCTTCATTGAAGGTCACAGGTTCAAATTGGTCTGCCACTCTAACCCTAGTTCTGGGTCAAATACCCCACTCAGCCCAGCGCATTTTAATCATGGGACTCGAACTCAAGACCTCTTAGTCGGAGTGATTTAACACAGAAAGGTTAGTTACAAGGAGACTCCAGAATAGGGACGAGTACCATGTCCCCGTCCCCGCATCTTCTGGAAATTGTATTTATGTACAATATAGCTGTACCCTTATTCATTTACTTCCAACCCTAATTTGAAAGGCAGGCCCGTCCCCATATCCCCACATTACATTTCCAGATAACCGTGAAAGGTAGACAACTAGGTTTATAAAGGAAAGAAAAAAAAAAGAGGATTTGCCCTACCTAGTTGGTTTTGCTTAAGTAGAAGATCAAATATTTCACACAATACCCCCATAGTTTATCAGAATACTCCATTGGTTTAATCAGGTTGAGCCCATCAAAGAAACAAAAGTTTATTACAGTGAATTACACATAAATACATACATGGTTCAATACAGAACAAAAAATAACTAGTCATTTTACAGAAAGGTAAACTAATCTATATGTTTTATCAGTTTGTGCCCATTAAGGTCATAAGAATCTATATTAATGAATTACACTTACATGTACATAATACGTGGTCAATAAAGAGCCAAAACGTAAGGAATACAAAAGATAGACAAGTCTAGGTTTTTTCCTCGTGAACACTGAAATTAAGAGGGCTGAAATTATTGCGTTTTTTCCTTGTAAACACTGATGAAATTGGGTTTTTAATATCTTAACAATTCCAAAGTTATATATTACCAATAATTTATCTGGATTGAACAGTGATGTACTCTTTTTGTTACTTCGTTTCTAGTCGAGCCACAAATTAAATTGCGTCCTTTGCTTATGAACAAAAATGATATCAGGTCTTGCTTAGAAACACAATCAAATTAGGTTTTTGCTTCTAAACACAGATGAAAATTGGGTACATTTCCTATGAAAACAAATGAAAATGAAATTGAGTTTTCGCTTTGGAACACAAATGAAATTAAGTTTTTTCTTATGAACAAAAATGAAATATTGGGTTTTTGTTTCTCACAATCAGGATGAGATGCCTTCTGTACTATATTCTCCAAGGTATCATACACTAATTTGCTGTCCACCAGGAACTTAAGATAGCCTTCAATTGTAGGCTCCCACCTGCCAATGGGCTGAGTATCTGGCTCCTTTTCCCCCTCTTTAGCAACATCTCTGGTGTGAAGCCTCATAGCCACAAACCTCATTTCCTCCACAAATCCCTTTCCTTCACCTGGATAACGTTTTTTGGACTTCTCAGCAGTTGCAGCTGCTCTCACAACCAGCATACCTCTTCCATGATTGTCCCGTGCTTGCCCAAACTTGGCGAACCGACCATTAGAAATAGTAGATTTGAGATTACCGCTCCTCCACCTGTCCAATTGTGCTGCTGCAACACCGACTTGTCTTCTGGGAGGAAACGGCCTAGTTTGGCCATTTGGGCTCCTGGAAACAGCGGGTTTGCAATCATTGAGATGAGCATGAGAAAAAGAAGCCATTTGTAGGTCCTTGAAAACTATAGTCTGAGACATCAGAAATCCCTGTATATAACTTGTGGTGATATGCTTTGGAGCCTACTAATATGGTATAGAGAATCGTAACATCTAACAGAGCATATATGTAACAAAAATGGAATCAAATTGACGTCTGGGCCTGGGAAACACCGAAAAAAAATCGATTACTTATGGTGTCGTGAGGATAAAAAGGTTCCAATTGAAAAAACGAGAAATGTATTGGATTGCGTGAATTAGATGATAAGAAACATGGGTGTCCCTGCTTTGCGTGCTGATGACGACGAAATCGATAAATATATTTTTATATATATTTAATTCTCCGATATCGATGTGGTTGTTGGAAATTCCAGGTTCCACGGTTCAAAATTGAACCCGTCCCAACTCCCAGGCTCCAGCCCGATGTGCGTAAGTAATTAAAAAAACAAATGCTCTTTACAAAAATTCAAAATATTAAAAACAAATGATAGGGTGGAAGTGGATATATTTATGCAAATTGGAAATTGAAGAGTTGTTTAGAAGAGTGTCTTTCCACATCTCATCATGATTATCAAGTAACAATAAATAATATTTAAAAGCAGCAATCATACATGAAATGTATGATATAAATACCAAAAGGGATATAGTGAAGAAGTGAAATTAGATGGAGAGGGACAAGGGGAAAGGAAAATGGGTGTAGCAAATGGCATTTGAGGGTAGGGAAGGGCAATAGAAAGGAAAGACAAATATAGGAGTCAATGTCAAAATAAAGTCTCGATGAAGAGCACGACATGTATGTCAATCAAAAGAAGTAGAAATCTCGTGTCAAGGAAGGTGCAGATGAAACTATAGAGGGAGGTATCTAAAAATGCAAGTGGTTGATGGAAACTGTTGTCGAGGCAAATACTTGTTTGAATTTGCAACACTAGACTTTATGGGGTTATTAGAAAAAAAAGTAAATGTAAGGGGAATTTGAATGCACATTACACAGGACGCGACATGGACAAGAAGATGTAGAGTGTACTTAGAATGCTTAGGTAGTGATTTCATGCAAAATTTAGATTGGTGTTGTTGCCCAACTTTCAAGTTAACGATGAGGGTAGTGTAGTATTCACACGAGTGGAATTTACGTCTAAAGGGGAAAAATAAAAAAGGGAAAAGCCAACATATTCCAACTTCGGAAACTGGCCACAAAAAAGGGTGTGAAAGAGGTCGAGGAAACATATATTTGGAGATATATAAAAAAGAAAAGAACGACCAATCAGTATTGTCGATGTCAATAGTTATTGTTTGTAATTTTAGTTCTTGCATTTTACATTTAGTTAGAACGCAAATAAATGCAAGGGGAATTCACTTAGGTGTTTTAATGGTTAATTTAGAAACAAGGATATGTGATGTGAACCTAAAATTCTAGGCTAGTGGTTGTATACACAATTACAATTAGGGTTTCTATGTAGTTATTAGGACAATGAACATGGTTTGTCTCTAGGCGTGAGGCATGTAGTTTATCCAGGTGTGGGTGATGGAGGTGAAGAACACCAGCAAACGTGAAGGGCGACACAATGTGCTTGTGGCTAGGGCAATGCTTGCAACAAGGAGGGAGGACTGTAGAGATTGCAACCTGATAGATGGCATTACTCCCTTCAAATCAAGTAGAAAGGATACGTAAAAGAAATGTTCAAGGAAGGCAAAGACATAAATTGAAGGTTAAAAATTAAAATGATTTATGTGATCCATTTTTTCTCTCTTTCTCACACGTATTATGCACATGAATGTAATTTGCGTTAAAAGGGACAAAAATGTAAAAATTGAGGACAACCCAATAAACGTTTTTTATTCAGTTTCAAGCTTGATTATCTTTAGGGGAATAGGTGATTCTTGAACAATCGTTTATAATTGAGCCATTGTAATGGTTGGCCATATGAGCAAAAGGTGTATTGTATTTGTCATTCGAAAGAGGGATTTTAAAATTAAAAACATGGGAATTCACAATATTTAAAACTACATCCAATCATCAAATATCAAGAAAGAGTACTCAAAGTGTAATTAAAAAATAGCGATGAAGTTTTCCTCATAAATTTACATTTGATGATTAGAAAGTTAAAAGTACTAATAAACTATTATGGAAATCAAAAGTATTAAATGTTTTATGGAATATTTGGTGGAAATTTGTTGGTTTGGTGTAGAGACAACATCACGTCATGACTCATAAGATCACTATCAGTTAAGAACATAATTAATAATTTGGATTGCGCCTTATCAACATTTATTTTAATAATATTGGGGTTGATACAATCATCATGTGAGAGAACTGTTTGGATAAACTAAAACCAACAGATGTCCATTAATAGAACATGTAAATTTGAGCGGCTCAGATTTTATGAAATGGTGGTCTACCAAAATGACTAGCTAAAGAAGCTCTAAGAAGTACCAAATAAAAAAATTTCTACCAATTTCTATTATCGTAAATACAATGCCCAGATAGAGTTGAGACTTGAAAAGAGGAGAATGGGGTGGATTTGATGAGAGCTAGGGTTGTCAGAGCACAATATTTCTCTACAATGTTTGTTAGACTGAATCTATACATTTAAATATTTTTGTATATTGAATTGTTAATGTATGAATTTTTTGAAATTTGTAATGTAAGAAATGTAAAAATACTTAGTGATACTTTTTGTAAAACATTTGGATTTGAATTCCCAAAAATGATGCATCTTTATAGATCTCGTTTACTCCTACCCACCTCTTATATTGCCACCACAACATTTAAATACCCCTACATACCAACATATTCAATAGCTACTACTATATGCTCTCATGGCCTTGTAAACTATTTTGTTTGCATTTTTTAATTGAGGACTAAAAATGTCTTGCTTTCACTATTTTTTTGTTTGTTTTTTCCCCTAATTTTACTTACGATTATAAATCATTCTCCATTCATTGTTTATTTCATAGAATATTATTGTTTTAAACATAACGGTGCTCATAATAAAATATGTTTAAATTCAAGGAATCCAAGGATACAAGATAGGGAATCAGATCCTACATCAAGAGAGAACAAAATGTTTATCAATATTCAAAAGAATAAACAAGCACCTTGATTAAGAAATAATAGAGTTGACTAAGATTTACAATCATTTACAACAGGGAGAATCGGACAAATAATTATTCTAAGATGTTAAATTAGTTAGTTATTTGGATGTGGTGTTAACACATCTCCCATATACCAAAAACATAAACCAATAGATAGAAGAAATGAGAGACAAAAATGTCAAAAAATGGTATTGTGCTACTAAATACCATCAACATCTTGTAATGCATCGTGTTAATGTTGACATCCACAATGGCTCACCATCCGCCTCACAACCCTTATTTGGAACAATCACACATTTCATAGACATAATTCATGTACGTTAGTACGTATCTTTTATTGATTTTTGAAATATTTAATAGTAGTTTGGATGTAATGTATAATGTATTGTAATTGATTGCAGCCAAAACACCCTTACCTTCAATATTTTGTACTAAAATATAATCCCTCATTTAAAAAAATTATTTGTTTTTGTAACACGTACACTTGATTTACTCTTTTCATATGAAGTGTTAATTTTTTTACTACTTTCCATTATGGAAGGGCTAGTTGAAAATATGCCCTTCACATTCAAAATTTGACTAGCCCTTCAAATTTGATCCCTGGGTTCGAGCCATGTACATGTACCTATTGTAGACACCATAAAATATCGCATTACGCATTCTAAACCTCCATAATCATCTTGTAATTACTTCACAGTATATTGTGACCATTTTTTACCACTTTTGATATATTTCATTATTTTACGACCTTTAATGGTATTTTACGGCATTGTCCCACAACTTCGCTAATCATTTCTATCATTCACACATGGTCTCGAATTATTAAATATTCATGTTATGGACCCTATTGCATTCATATCCCATTCCTAGGATTAATTAATCATATCATATCACTCTTATTATTCATCCCATATCCCATTAGTTAATTTTATTATCTACTTTAAATATCAACTTATTAAATAAATCCTACACGTTATCCATTTCCACCTCACCTCTCATCCACTTTCACTTCACTAATTAACATCTCAAGTTAACTAGAGAAAAATAATTCAATTAAAGATTAAATCATTAAATATATGTAAGAGGACAAGTTTAGATTAAATCAAATCATGCATCTGAGTTAAGTAAACATATCCCATAAAGTATGACATTCTAAAATTAAAGCAAATCTCCCCAAAGTTAAAAATTGTTTTTTTGGGTGACTAAAACAAAAGACATGGAATTAATATTTAATTATAAATTACTGATGGGGCTTGGGTGTAATGGTTAAGTCGGATGGTTGCTTCCGACCCCACCCAGGTTCAATCCTCGTTGAGGCATGATCCCCATTAGGGATGGTAGTTTGTGGCTGCGGGGAGTGCAGGCTAACGTCCTATCAGGAGGCTCATGGTCACATGTGGATTGTTGGGGATGTTTTCCTATGTGATCGCCAGAGGCTTATGGTTCACTTGTTGATCGTTGGGGATACCTATCCAATGTGTTCACTAGAGGCTTGCGGTTCACTTGTTGATCGTTGGGGATACCTATCTAATGTGTTCACCAGAGGCTCATGGTTCACCTGTTTCCTTGGGGATGTTGGTCCATCATGATACGGCTTGTGGTCCTATCGGGGGCTCGTGGTTCATCCATTGTTCATCGGGTATGTTGGTCCATCTTGTCACGTCTCATGGAGGAGCTCTAATGGAATTCATCTAGGGAATATGCCCAACTTTGTAAGGGGAGAGGGTCCCCTCAAAAACTCACCCAACACTAAAAATATATATATTTAATTATAAATTGTAAATATTCAAAATCATGTGCAACCTTTGCCAACTCCATAATAACTCCTCAATGAAATTGGAAACTCAACTAAACAGTTCAACTCATCGATCAAATTGGAAATTCAACTAAACAGTCCAATCATGATTTAGTTAGCTTTAGATCAGGCAAGTTAATCACAAAAATCAAGGATTTGGGATTCTCTTACCTCATCTATAAATAATCACTCATTGGACCCTCCATTTATCATCTTTTAGAAGCTTTGAAATTTGCATTGTTATTGTGTTGAATTGTGATTCAATTCTACACATTTGTTACGCTATCCAATTGATCATGAATCTATAATCAAATCACTCATTCAATCACTTTTCTCATAGCTAAAATCTACTTCCATTCGAAACATCTTTGGAGCATCCACAAACAATTTGATCGAGATATTCAACAAGCTCGGCGCTTTATTCCAAGCTTTAGAAATTTCGTCTGAGGTTGCAAGGAGATACGAAGAAGGATCTGGTTTGCTTTTATTTGCATTATTTTCTTCTATTGTGTAGTATTTCTCTGTATACATTTATGGCATGCCCGGTGGGAAAACCCCACATATTTCTCGTTTTTTCATTGTTTTTTGTGAAATTAACCTTGTTTTTGCATTCTTCTTGTTATTTAGAAATCGTTGACCAATTTTTAGGGATTTTTTATAGAGTAACTTGTGAGCAGTTCCAAAAAAACCAGTCAATTTAGCCATGTTTTGACACTTTATGTGAAACTACAGGTGATTTGCGCTACCATGACTTAATTTACGTTAGCATAGCATGCAACCTGCGATAATGTCACCAAATCTATGTTTTCGTTCATATACATATGTTAGCGTGGATACAGGTGCATTTTTGTTTTCCTTCGTGTGTTAGCGTTTCTCATATATTTCTTTCATATTTTACAAATTTGCACTACTGAAACGAGGTCATCTCTACCATTTTGTTGGCATTACTACTATGTCGTTACACATATTTTGTAGCTTACACCTACGTTCAACTTCTTGCGCTACCATTTCACTAGCCATGTTACTGTGCCATTACACGTGTTTCTATAACTTGTGCATGCGTTCATCTTCCTGCGTTAAACTAGGTGGGTTAGCATTATGTCATCATTTTTAGTTTATTTTTTCAATTTTCTAGGATATTAATTTCTAGTCATTTTCTATTTTATGTGCATTTATGACATTGATCTACAACTGAATTCATTAAAACACAACAATTTTTAATTATGTATTTTTATTTTTTTCCAAAAAAATACACTTTATCTCAACTGTTTGACCATTTCCCAAGGTTTTTTGGGTATCAAACAACTTTGAAATAATTTTAGGGTCCCTTCATGATAGATCTCGTTCTAAGCTTTCCAACAATATAAAGAAGACCTCAAACAAAGTAATGATAAAAAAAGTTATGCCTTCTACAAGGTACCCTTGTCAAAACTAAAAATTTAAAGTATTTCATTTCACTTCATTTTCAATTTCTAATATAACTCTTTTCTTAATAAATTTTCTAATCAATTTTCCTTGTTTTTCATGTCTTTCCTTGTATGCAGGTTTCCTTAATCAAAGATAATCAAAACTTTGATAAATTAAAATATAAAATACACATTGTCATTGTAAGTTTAGATAAGGGTAAATATATGTTCGCTTAACTGTGGGAAGTAGTTGGGTTTAATCCCTAAAATTCATCATGAGTATTACCACGGGAACCCCAAAGTAGATGGAACACTAAGAGGACCGGCCAACGAAAAGGGTAGCGCCCTATTCTGATTGAGTAGTTTTACCCGTGACGAAAACCAAAGGTTGTCTATGGTAATAACCCCATTCTGATTGATTGATGGGTATAGTCCATAATCAGATTTTTTTTAGTGCGTGTACTTGTTCAGACAAACATTGGTGAGATAATATCCCAAAACCCTAGGAAACCTAACAAACCGGGGCCAACAAATCCCTTATTGTTTAAGTTGATAGATTTATAATAGATTGTGTCCACGTCAAATTCAAGTTGATCCAACAATCAAAGATACAAATCCTATCCCTTGGATACTCATATCCTAATATTGTCAAAATCAAAAAAAATCCAAATCCAATCAAAGTTTTTTCCATCCAAATCATTATATCAAAATCAACAAGATACGATTCAAATCAAAGTCTTATATTTTGGATACCCATATTCAAGTATAAGCATATCCAATCCAAATCAAAAGTATTAAATTTCAGATACATACATCCAAATTTAAGCAAGTCAAATCAAATCTAAATTCAAATCAAGATAAATCACATCTAATTTTATTAAAATCAAATCAAATCACGATTTAAGCCTTTTACATTGGATATTCACTTTATCCAAGTTTAAGCACATCCAATTTTATCACACCTTATACATTGAATATTCTCTTTATTCACATATTTAGTAATGTAAAACAAAATCAACACCTTATATATTGGATATTCACTTTATTCATGTATTAAGTAAACCAAATAGAATCAAACTAAATCAGGAGTCTTATACTTTGATATTCACTTTATCCAAGTTTACGTTTATTAAATCACACCCAATTCAAGTCTTATATTATGGGTATTCACTTTATCCAAATTTAAGAAAATCATTCCTAACTTACTTTAAAATCACATCAAACCCAACCAAATTGAATAAAAATCAGAATATTAATCTATTTGATCTGAAACACACCATTAACCTTTGATCAAATCAAACATTGGTTTCCCTAAACACATTTACAAGACAACATCAATCAAACCAATCTGAGATCATCCTTTGGGCTTAAGTCACAAATCACTTTTTACTTTAAATGTTTGTCTTTAGTACAATCTTGAGCCCACGCAACACATCAAATGAAGCTTTGTTAGAAAAACTTTATAGGATGTTGTAACAAATCTCTCGCATGGCTTCCCAAGTCAATAATAAATCAAATAAACAACCAATCATAATCTCTACTAAAGAAACTACTCCACATGAAGTCAAACAAAGACAATTCACATCTCTAAGAGAAAAATTTTCTAGTGTCCTCTTCCAATTAGCAAGTGTTAAAATGGCAACCTATCTAATCACACAACCTTTCGAAGAAGGGAAATCAAAACCTATGTAGTACACAAAATCAAAATATTGTGAATACCACTGCATCAATGGACATTCTATAGATCATTGTTCAAATCTCCACCATTACATCTAAGATTTACTTGACAACAAAGACATTAAAGTCGCAAACACATCAAATACAAAAAATATCAATTACGAAGCTAGAAGTATTTCAGGACCCTTTTCCAACTCATGATACCAATGAAAAATCTAAACATAAGGGTCAATCATCAAACAATATTAAGCTTGGTTATATCATTTCATTGTTAGATCATACGCTTAACACCATCACTACGATCTGTAGACACTAAATCGCGCACTTGGGTACATTTCTAGGTCCTAATCACATACCACTATTCATATGATTTATAAGCAATAAAACCTGGAAATTGAAAACTATCTTTAGCCTTTTGTCTGTGTTTTTTATTTTCTATTTGGCCTTCTACACCTTACATCCCAGTCTGATCTTCATTGCTTTATCTTTCTTGACTCTGGACACCAATGCCCAGCTAGGACGCCAGTGCCTAGGCGCCCTCGTCCCCTTTGGGCGCCCCTGACCTCTTTGTATCTTACTCACCTATTTTGGGCCTCTTTTATTTGTTGGGCATCTTATTTTCTTATGGGTCATCCTTCCAGTTGTCAATTGCAAAATTCAACCAAGGGAATCATATAAATAGAAAGTTATGTGACCATAATAAAGGACCAAGCTCTTAGCATCTATTATCATCACATAAGGTTGCATCCAAAGGCATTTTTAATAGAATTAAAGGCATCCATCTAGCACTCACTCAAGGGATAAGGGACCACATTTTCTACATACACGCATTGGAGGGGAAGTTCATTTTTCCATCCACACATCTATTTAAATTACTACATCTAGTTATTTCTCGTTATCACGTTCACTTGCACAAGGGCTTCCCAGGGAATGATTTCTACACACACGCACAAGAACTATGTGGAGCCTAAGATGTAGTGTAACATTCGATCGTAAGTTCACTTTGTCGAGTGACTGTCGGGGTCAGTCTGACTTCCCATTTACATCTTTCTTTTTTTAAGATTTGATGTAGTTTGGGGTTTCGCAGGTTATCATTTATTTTGAAGGTTACATGTGGATTTTGTGATTATCCAACGACATACAGGTGGCCAACAACAAAGGATAGCGACCACCTTGTGACACTAGAAAAATTAGATTCCAAGTTTTTTCACAGTCACAGGTGCCTACTAGAGGTCTCTAGTGCCCTAGTCCCATTCCATGTTCCCTGGTCTAGCCTATTCCAACATTTACAAAAATATTTGAGTGCGGTTGTGACAATCTCCTCGTCATGTTCATCATTTTTCTAGTCTAGAACACTTCAAGATTTATTATGAAATCAGCAAAGTATTTTATTCCCTATCTTACACATAGGGTTTTAATTTTCATCATCTTATTGTTTGTGTTAGATCTGTACTTTAGTGTCTAATTATCATACATGACTCTGCAATTAGGATTTCACAAATTACATATTTGTTAAATCACGAACAAAACCAACACCCCTATCCTTGTTATAACAACACTACAAAATAGGTTTTGACACCATCCACAACACCTTAAACATCCAATTATAAGTCTAAGGCTATTTCACAACAGTCATCCAATGCAAAGTCTTCGATTGTTTCTCATAACATTATCAAACAGTAAAATATTATATCTACGCAAACCATTCTCATGGATATGACCAGAACAACACCTACATGTTAAGACATCCTTACACGTGCACTACATGATGTGCATGTTCCTAAGGGTATCAATACACAACCATTTCAAGCTTTAATCACGGATATTTCATTAAATAATTCAATCCTATCATTTGGTCCTTGTGAACTTTTGAAATCTAACATCATAAATAGTAATTCTTTATGCATTCAAGCATTCATCACTAATCATAAAATCAAAAAAGTGCTTATAGACAATAAAGCAACATGGGATATTTGTTCTACAAAATCATTAAGATGCCTTGAAGTCCAATCTTCATATATTCTAATCCTTGAAATCTGCCTCATCTTTTACAACAAGCAATCCCACTACATGATCCCTATCATCACAGTTATCATAAACAACTTCCATCACGTGAGTTGCTGCTTTCACTGATTCAATTAATTCAATGTATTTTGTTATGGTGTCTTCAATTTGTTCTCTTTCACATGTTGCTTTATGCCATACCATAATTTCTTCTATAGATTCTAATACAAGGGGTGGTTGTTGAGTTGTAATTATGCACGTCTAAATCAGAAAACCTGGATGGCAGATTTATACTATTGATTTTAACACGAGTTTGCCAGATCTAGGTGTGCATAAGGTAAGGATCACATCAACTATGCATTCATAACCTTTTTGTAATTTGTGCACATCCACCTTTTCTATCAAGTCTCATTAATGTTGAGTTTCAATCTACGCACATAATTTTTTTGTTTATCTTTTCCATCCCAGATCTCTTATCTCTTTATTGTTCTCAATCCAAATTCCTTCTACATTGAACTCTTCCATCAATGGTTTTTTCATGTAAAAACCCTAACCAATGACTACCCACCTCTACCAATAGTTTTTTAAGAGCGTTACACACTTAAAAGATCTAGTCAATTGATGAGAATCAACTCATCATAGTACATATCTCTGAGAGATATGCAGACTCACGGGTATCTAGCATATGACTTTGCATTCACTTCACAGGTACTCTCCACTCTTCGATGTATGACCTCTAAGCACCCATGATAACAGTTTGATTCCTTCATGCATTGGTAGCGCATCTCTATCTTTTTGATTATCAGTGACCAGAAAAATATTGTGATCCGATAGGATATCATGCTTTGATACCTGATGCACAGAACATGTTAAGCACCAAGATAATATTGAGAGGGGGGGTGTGAATCAATATTATGATATTCTTTTAAATTTAACACTTAATCTCAGATTCATAATCACAATTAATCAGTTTCAGAGAGAATATATCAAAGCAATCAATGAATGCAAAGCAAACCAACACACTGAAAATAGATACAAATTTACGTGGAAACCCTTTCGGGAGAAAACCATGGAGAAAATATTCTTTATTATATTTCTCAAATGTTTGTAGGCACCAAGCCTACGAGGAGACACCAATCCCCATAGTTACAATTTTTGTAGGCACCAACCTACAGGAGCACCAACCCCTTTTGCTAAGCACCAACTCAGTAAGAGACCCCTATCTCTTCAAATATGAAGGCACCAACTTTCCATACAAAAAAAGAAACTCTTTTCTATCTTTTATGTTGTTGCTTGCTTCAACAGAGTGATAGAACAAAACTACTGCTCAGAATATCCTTTTTTATTTATTTCAGTCCCTTCACATAAATAAATCACTGCAAACTTTTCATCAAAAATAAATCTTCCCTTCACTCCTTTTTATATTTCATATTCTGCTCTTCCTTCTTCTCTCTTCACACAAAATATTCAATATGGAGAAGCACTCAAATTGCTTGCCTAAATCAAATGATTATATCTCCTTATATATCCTTCTCACATCCTTTCGAAAAGACACATCATCTCTAACCAACAAAACCTTTCCATTATTTAATTAACACAACTTAATTAAATGCATTAGTTGGCTTAAAACCAAATGTAATTAATGTAGCCCATAAAAATTATTAAATGCACATTAAACAATGCAATATACTCACATTAATATGTGCACTGGCCCCTCCTTAATACAAATTGCTGTCATCATTAAATCGTTGCTAAGCCATCATTAAATCTTATTTTTCACCAATAAACATGGCATATGAACGCCCTTAAAATGCTGATATCTTTCTCATATGTACAGCTGTGTATATCTCGCTTATACCATGATAATTCTTAAGCAAAAATACTTCTTTTCATGTAGTTAAACTTTTGTTTTCTAGCCTTCTTATACTGCTGGTTATTTCCATTACTTTCTATCATTTCTGTCAACATCTTTCAATAGTTCCATCAACTTCCATTGTCAACATTCCGTTAACCAAATATTTCCGTGACAATAGCCTTTGACATCAACTGACAATGTTGTCAACAATCTGTCAATATTTCATTGATGGCAACCTTCCGTTACACATTCTTTTATGCAACTCCCCCTTACTGTAACTCCCCCTTAATTTTCATTAAGCCCCTTTGACATCAATGGCAAAGGGTCAATCTAGGAGCTGAATATTGCAATGTTTAGCTCCCCCTCAATCGATACTTCTATTGGTTTTTCAATGGGAAGAAGAAAAGGATATTACTCCCAACTTCTGTCGTAGATATTCAAATGTCTTCTTTGAAAGTGGCTTGGTGAAGATAGCTATCTGTTCAGATGTAGCAACAAATTCCAACTTTACCTATTTTTTCTGCCACCTGCTCTCTTAAGAAGTGATATCTTATGGGAATATGCTTTGTTTTGGAATGCATAACTGGATTCTTTGAAATACTTATTGAACTAGTATTATCACATAATAAGGAGATTGGATGATCATACTCTACTTTGATATCTTTCAAGGTTTGCTTCATCCATAAAATTTGAGTACAACATAACATTGTTGCTATATACTCTACTTCTATGGTTGATAACGATTCAAAGTTCTACTTTTTACTTAACCAAGATGCTAGGCTATCTCCAAGGAAGAATGTTCCTCCACTTGTACTTTTTCTATCATCCACACATCCTACCCAATCTGAATTGGTATAATCTACCAATGTGAAGTCTTTACCCCTTGGGTACCATAAACCATAATCCATAGTTCCCTTTAGATATTTGAATATGTGTTTTACAGCTTGCACATGTGTTTCTTTCAGGCCTTCTTGAAAGTATGCAGCCACACCCACAACCTGCATGATGTCTAGTCTGGATTCCATCACATATAGTAAACTCCCAATCATTGATCTATATAGAGTTTGATCAGCATTCAAAGATTCATCATCTTTGCTCAACTTAGTCCCAATAGCCATAGGTGTGCTAACAAGTGCACACTCCTCCATGCCAAATTTATTTAACATTTCCTTCACATACTTGGTTTGGGATATAAATATTCCTTTATTAGATTGAGAAATTTGCAAACCAAGGAAAAATGATAACTCTCCCAACATAGACATCTCAAACTCCTTTTCCATGTCTTCAGTAAATTTCTTAGACATTTCCTCATTATCTCCTCCAAAAGTTATGTCATCTATATACACAACAATAATCAGCTGGTGTTCACCTTCAATTTTAATGTAAAGATTGCTATTAGCAAGTCCTCTCTTGAACCATTGGTCTTGTAGATACTTATCAAGCCTAGGGTATCATGCTCTGGGGGTTTGTTTTAATCCATACAAGGCCTTCTTCAACTTACACACATAATCTTCTTTTTTTGATAGGAGAAACCCTTCAGGTTGTTTTATATATACTTCCTCTTCTAACTTCCCATTTAGAAATGTTGATTTGACATCCATTTGATAGACTTTGAAGTTCTTGAATACTTCAAAAGAAAGAAACATTCTGATCACTTATAATCTAGCAACAAGAGAAAACGTTTCTTCAAAATCAAAACCTTCTACTTGAGCATACCATTTACATACTAACCTTTCCTTGTTTCAAATGACTTTCCCATCTTCATTCAATTTATTTCAGAATACCCACTTAGTGCTAATCACATTCTGATCCTTTGGCCTAGGTACAAGTTCCCATGTTTCATTCTTCTCAATTTGATCTAACTCTTCCTCCATTGCCTTTATCTAATGTTTATCATGGCTAGCTTCTGCAAATTTCTTCTGCTCAATTTTGGATAATAAGGAGAAATTTACTGGTTCTAATGCACTTACAATTCTTCTTCTTGTATGTACTCCTTCATCAAGGTTTCCAATGACCTGACTTTCAACATGATTTTTCTTAAAAAAATGAGATGGTGTTTTGGTGTCCTGCCTTTCAGATTTACTTATTTTTTCAACATCTTCTTCCTCTTCCTTTTCTTCTACTACCTTAGGTATTTATAAGGGCTCTTCTACAGGTTCTTCAGCTTTTTGATTCACAATTTCATCCACTCTCACATTTGCATTTTCTACTATAGTTTGTAGTCTTTTGTTATAACATATGTAGGCTTTGCTTTTAATATAGTAGCTAAGAAAAATTCCTTCATCTGCTCTTGAATCAAATTTTCCCAAGTTCTCTTCATTTATTTTCATAAAGCATCTATTCCCAAATAATTTGAAGTATTTTTATAGTAGTTGGTCTTCCTTTCCACAATTCATAAGGAGTTTTGTCATGATTAACTCTGATTTTCCCTCTATTCAAGATATGAACAGCCGTATTTACCGCTTCTCTCCAAAATTTATCTAATAGCTTAGATTCATTTAACATGGTTCTAGCCATCTCTTAGACAATTCGATTATTTCTTTATGCCACTCCATTTTGTTGTGGAGTCCTTGCAGCTGAGTACTGTCTTTTGATTCCACAATCTTCACAATATTCAATGAATTCCTTTAAGGTAAACTCACCTCCATGATCTAACCTCAGACACTTTATTTTCAATCCAGTTTCATTTTCTACTAAAGCCTTGAAAGCTTTGAATTTCTCAAATGCTTATGAATTTTCTTTTAGAAAGGCTACCCAATTCATTCTAGTGTAGTCATCAATGAATAACATGAAATAACTCTCACCTTGTATGTTTTATGTTCTGGTAGGTCCACACAAATCCGTATGAATCAACTCCAGTGGTTTGGTGGTCTACATTACTCCTTCGTTCTAAACCTTGCTTTGGTTTGATTTCAATGCTGACATTGCTTGCATATAGTACTTGCAGGTTTTGTTACCTTAGGCATATCCCGCACAGCCTACTTATTGTTGATTTTCACAAGATTATCAAAATTCATATGCCCCATCCTTCTATTCCATAGCCAACCTCTCTTCAACTTGACTTAGACATCATTACTCTCCTTTTACTTCTTTGAGCATGCATAGGTTATTTGTGGTTCTATGTGCATCTGCTACTAACTCTCCTATGTCTGCCTTCCTTATCTCACATCCTTCAACATAAAACTTAAGTGTATGTCTTTGATCACACATTTGTCTTACACTTAAGAGATTATGCTTTAAATCCTTCAACATATAAAAACATTCTCTGTTTTAACCATTATCAAGACTCAGTGTACCTTTTCTAACAATCTTTGCTTTAGTGTTATCACCGAATTCCACCGTACCTTCATTTAATTTCTTCAATGAGATGAACTTACTTTTATCTTCGATCATATGTCTTGAACATCCGCTATCAATGTACCACAAACTACCCTTCATCCTGTGCATGGAATGTTGTTTGAACAAGCATAGATTTGTCTCTATCTTTCCCATCATCCTCTTTCTTCTATTTCCAAAATTTTTTAGCTTCTTTCTTCTTTATTTCTGGAACATTTGCCTTCTGGTTCAATTTGGATGGTTCTACAAAACCCACTTCTACAAAAATCTTTCCATATGTCCATAGTTATTGTAGTTATAACAAACAATATCTTAAACATAATTCGATAAAGGAACAAAGGAGTTGTAATTTCTATTTGAGAATCCATACACACCTTCGTTCTTTAATATTGTTGTCTCTCACTCGTATTTTACAATCTATTGCTTAATGACCAAAATGATTACAATAGAAAGCAATAACCATAGAAAGAATTTTCAAACCTGGACATGTGAGTATATCTTGGAGGATTTGGTCTTCTAAACTTGTTCTCATCTTTACTTTCCTTGTAAGAAGTGTTGATATTCATAAAGTTCATCTCCCTTTTCAACTCTTCATTCTTCATAGGTTCCTTGAGTGTCTCTGTATAGGTCTTTGACTTCTCTTCTTTTGTCCCTTTCGATGACTCTATACCTTTTGTGTTAGTAGTGTCTTGTCTTTCTATATATCCAAGACCAGTCTTGTCGGATGTTGACTTCTGTCGGTTCAAAATTTCATCTAGTATCTCAGTACTTTTCTCAAATTTTAGATTACTTATAACTTTAGCATTTGCTTTTTCCAAGTCCTCTTCTCAAAGCATCGATCTCTGACCTCACACTTTTCACAATCTTCTTCCTTAATCCTTAGCTAATTTCTTAATTCTTCCTCAAGTCATTTTTCCTCTTCAATTTGGGTTTTTAGATCCATAATCATATTTCTTGATTCTTCAAGAGATTGTGATATCTTAGCTTCAAACTTACGATCTTCCTTCTTCTTCATACTTTAGGAGTTGTAACTTTTTGTTTCTGATTTTTCTTTTTAAGAGATTTCAACTCTCTTAAGGCATAGATAAGTTCCTCTTCAAGATTCACTTCACCTTTTTCTTCCATGTCTTCATCTCTTTCTAAGTCATATTTTATAACCATGAATAATATTTCTTTCATTATCACTATCTGAGTCACTTATCCCACTTCCTTTGGATGATATACTACTTCCTTTTGAATATAAGCTTTTCTTTTGCTTTCCAAATCTTTTCTTGCCTTTGTTTTGCTTGAATTTCCTTTTGAATTTAGGTTTACTTTCCTCATCATCGCTATCTTCTTTCTCTGGACACTTAGGCTGTAAAATGACCAATTTTACCACAGTTAAAACATTTAAATGGTAACTTACCTTTGTACTTTCCAAATCATTTCTTTAACTTTCGAATGAACAAGGCTTCTTTCTCATCTTCTTTGTTGCTTGAGTTCTCATTCGACTCAGGTTATTTGATTTTCTCTTTCTTTGAGACTTTGAATGTAGCTTCCTTCTTTGATGGTCTATTTTGACACAGTCCTCATTTCATACACAGTTTGTATTCCATGTAGTTCGTCCATGCTCAACTTATCAAGATCATTCATTTCTTCAATGGTAGACACCCTTAACATCAAATCTTAATGGTAGAGATCTATCTTAGAATATTTTGAACGATCATGGATTCTTCAATATTTTCGCCTACCCCTCTTATGGCATTGACAAACCTCATCCCACATGAAGAAGATAGGCTACAACATTCTTCTCATCCTTCATTTTCAGGCTCTTAAATTGTCTCCTATGATTTTGAAGCTTAACGCTTTTTAACCTTGTCATCACCTTCGTAGATAGTTAAAATTTTGTCCCATATCTCCTTCGTCATGTCACATTGCATTACTTTAACAAACTTAGATTTTGACAGACCACATAGGATAACATTCACCGCCTTGGCATTGTTTTCAAAAGCCTTCTTTCCGGCTTAATCTTTTGGTGGAACTAATGGGATTGTATATCCAACTATTATTGATTGCCCAAATATCAAACCCTAGTGCCATTAGATATGTTTTTATTCTTATGCTCCAAAATACATAAATTGTTCCATTAAACAATGGAGCCTTGTTCGAAGAAAAACCTTCTTGTACTTGATGAGTAGTCATATGTGCTTTTGAGATCTGCCTTCTAATTTTTATATTGTTCCTGAAGGCACTCGCTCTGATACCAATTGTTAAACACAAGATAATACTAAGAGGGGGGGTGAATCAATATTATGATATTCTTTTAAATTTAACACTTAATGTCAGATTTGTAATCAAAATTAATCAGTTTCACAGTGAATATATCAAAGCAATCAATGAATGCAAAGCAAACCAACACACTGCAAATAGACTCAAATTTACGTGGAAACCATTTTGGGAGAAAACCATGGAGAAAATATTCTTTATTATATTTCTCAAATGTTTGTAGGCACTAACGTATGGGAGACACCAATCCCCAAGTTACAATTTTGTAGGCACCAACCTACTGGAGCACCAACCCTTTTTTGATAAGCACCAACTCAGTAAGAGACACTGATCTCTTCGAATATGAAGGCACCAACCTTCCCTGTGAAAAAAAACTCTTTTCTATCTTTTATGTTGCTGCTACTTCAACAGATGATAGAATAAAATTTGATGTTACAGAATATTCTTCTTATTTATTTTAGTCCCTTCACATATATAAATCGCTGCAACTCTTCATTAAAAATAAATCTGCCCTTCACTCCTTATATTTCATAATTTTCTCTTCTTCTTTTCTCCCTTAAAATTGAATGGAGAAGCACTCAAATTGATTTCCTAAATCAAATGATTTCATCTCCTTATATATCCTTCTCACATCCTTTCGAAAAAACCACATTGTTCCAACCAATAGAACCTTTCCACTTATTTAATTAACACAACTTAATTAAGTGCATTAGTCGACTAAAACCAAAAATAATTAATGCAACCCATAATTATTAAATGCACATTAAACAATGTAATTAACCACTTGATAAGAGCGCTTCCCTTCCTTAGAGAAATCGTTGTTATCATTAAATCACTGCCAACCATCATTAAATCTTATTTTTCACCATAAAACATGGCATATGAACACCTTAAAAATGTTGATATATCTCTCTTATGTACAGTTGTGTATATCGCGCTTATACCATGATAATTCCTTATGTAAAAAATGCTTCTTTTCATGTATTTAAACTTTCATTTTCTGCCCTTCTATACTGCTAGTTATTTCCATTACTTTCTACCATTTATGTCAAAAACCATCAAAATCTGTCAACTTCCGTTACACGATTCCATTAACCAAATACATCAATTATTAAGCCTTTGAAATCAATGAAAATATTTTCCAACAGTTCCTATGGGGTATTGTGTATCTAGTCTGTGTTCTGGATTCTTCCATTCCATATGTTTTTATGTTCAATCTTTTTATAGAAGCTTATTGATGGAAAATCCTCCTTTCGAAGAAGCTCTCTCCTTAATAAGAAAGACTAAACTTCTTTACTTGTATCTTTTTTCCTCCCATCTTAGTCTAAGGTGATGATCTCTTATGTTCTCACTAGTCGCGTAGGGCTGAGATTCGGGGGAAACCATCTTTCTAAAACAAGCACAGTACATAAACAAGGAAAAATCAATAAAAAATACAAAAGAATTAATTCAAAATCCTTACACCTTTTGTCCTTCATAGTCTTTGGTGTTGATCCCAGGCTTCTTACTAGTAGCATGAGACTGGGAAGAAAGAAATGTACCCTTACTCACCTACGTCTTGTCTTCGGTGTTGAACCCTTACCTCTTACTAGTGGTATGGGGGAAAATGTAGGGTGCCATTTTTAAAAAATCAAGCAACTGAAAGCTTTCAGAAAAACTAAATCAAAAGTACTTAATCATACAAAATCCAAAGAAACAATTTAGCTACTCATGTTAAGAGAGAGAACCATTCCTTACACCATATCTTTCTAACATTAGGGCACCTGCGGGTCTAAGTATAGTCACAAACCTATAAATTTAAATCATCTTGGAATCGATTAGTTAATCTTAATTAGAGATGAGTCACATTTTCTCAAATAGACCATTGCTAACCTTATGTCTTTGCATCCATCATCTTCATTTGCACATCACTAACTCATTTGTATTACGTCCTTCTTGGCTTCTCGGTGTTGACCCCCTCACATCTTACTAGTTGTGTGGAGTTAAGGGCGGAGTCAGATATTCTATCATTATCTCATCTACATTCTGCCAATGGAATGAAATGTTTACAATTGTTTGAACATAGGTTCAAATAATGCACCCTTTACCGAGTAAAAATTAAAAAGAAAAAAACATATATTTCAAAATCCTTAAAAATATAACTAATCCAAAATCCAAAAAATAACAAATAATCCAAAATAAAAAAACATCTACAATTAGTCAAAAAAATGGACAAACATTGTCCACAAACTTCAAAAACATTCACACAAACTATAAACCACTGAGACATTTTTCCAAACAATACGAAAAGCAAAAAATCAACAATCATCTAAAAATCAAACGTTTAAACTCTTATCCTAGTGATCGTTCCAACTATCCTACAACAAACCAAAACCCTAGTGTGCATCCTCGCTTGGGGAAATATTAGCTCTCATTCCCTCCCTTGCATATATCCTTGTTGGGAGGTAATGACCCCATCAATAAAATAAATATTTAACATGGATCCAACAAGAGTGTCATTTGACCCCACTCTTTAGTATGATCCAATCTTATCCCCTTCATGTATCCTTATTTGGGAGTAACTCAATCAAATCAATTTTCCATCCAGATCTAAATAAGAGTGTCACTTGATACCACTCTTTAGACCGATCTCACCCCTTTCATGTATCCTTACTCAAGGGTAAATTAATTCAATCAATCATCATTGTGGAACACATTAAGGGCATATTTAATTGTATTTATTTCTAGTTATTTTGCATTGATAGTTAATATAGACCAAATACAAGTATTTTGTTTATCATTATGGCTCATTTATATCCTTGGTGTATACATTTACTGTGTATATTGGGTTTGTTTTTACTTTATTGTTTGTTTTGTGTGTGTGTTTATACACATAATGGGTTAATAATCATGGTGAAAACTCTATTATGCAATCACAAAGCAGGTTGTTCCACAAATATAAAATATGAATGGAAGCTCAAGCTATGAGTAATGTTAGCCATATCGTTCATTACATTCATTCATGCATCTCATTCAAAAAAATCATATCAACAAAATTCATTAATCACCAAACATCATTGTATTTCTATCATGTATCATCTACCATAGTAAAAAATATAGTAGCAAAAATGGACCAATGATTTTTGCTCCTACCCTGACCCTCTATTCAAGTCCAAAATCGTAATTTTGACCTTTTACCCCTCCATCTCTCCTTTTTTGAGCATGCATTGTTTGTCACTCCTCCATTGGTCTCTTATTCCTCTTATCAAGCGGTTGTGCACCATTTTGTTACGTCACCCATTTGTTTGAGGGGGAACTCCCTTACCATAATTCAGACCCATTGGGGCATCCAATTGCTTCATTGGAGAAAATAAGGCAGTTCACCACACTTCTTCATCATTTGTTCACCGATCTACACGTGTTACTATCTTTAAAGTGTTATTACTTCATAATAACACTTTAAAGAGAGGAAAATGTAGACACCCTAAAATATCGCATTACATGTTCTAAACCTCCAAAATCATCCTGTAATTACTTCACAGTATATTACGACCATTTTTTTACCACTTTTGATATAGTCTGCTATTTCACAACCATTAATGGCATATAACGACATCGTCTCGCAACTTCACCAATCATTCCTATCACTCAAACATGGTCTCAAATTTATTAAATATTTTTGTTATGGACCCGGTTACATTCATATCCCATTCCTAGGATTAATTTATTAATCTTATCACTCTTATTATTCATCCCATATCCCATTAGTTAATTTTATTAGATAATTAAAATATCAACTTAATTAAATAAATCCTACATGTTATCCATTTCCACCTCACCTCTTATCCACTTTCACTTCACTAATTAACATCTCAAGTTAATTAGAGAAAATAAAGATTAAATCATTAAATATATGCAAGATGACAAGTTTAGATTAAATTAAATCATGTATTTGAGTTAACTAAACATATCCCATAAAGAATGACATTCCAAAATTAAACCAAAACTCCCCATAGCTAAAAATCACTTCATTTTTTGGGAAACTAAAACAAAAAGACATGAAATTAATATTTAATTCTGAATTTTAAATATTCAAAAGCATGTGCAAACCTTTTCCAACTCCATGATAACTCATCCATGAAAACTCAAAACAACGGTTTTAAACCCCCTCAATCAAATTGGAAACTCAACTAAACAAATCTAATCATGTTTTAGTTAGTTTCATATCAGACAAGTTAATCACAAAAATAAAGGATATGGGATTATCTTCCCTCATATGTAAATAACCACTCATTCCTCTCCATTTACTATATTTTAGAAGCTTTGAAATTTTCATTGTTATTGTGTTGAATTGCCATTCAATTATACACATCGTTACTCTGTCCAATTGATCATAAATTTACAATCAAATCACTCATTCGGTCACTTTGCTCGTAGCTGAAATCTACTTCCATTCTTAACATCTTTGGAGCATCCCCAAACAATTTGATCAAGAGATTCAACAAGCTAGGTGCTTCATTCCAAGCTTCAAAAATCTTATCTGAGCTTTCAAGGAGATACGAAGAAGGATCTGATTTACTTTTATTTGCATTGTTTTCTTCTGCTATGTAGTTTTTCTGTATATAAAACCTATAACCATATGGTCTCATATTAGGGGCTTTTGTTAATATATTTTTAGTCTTTAAAAAAATAATCCATTAATGTTTAGGGAGAGGCTTTTATTCCCACAAATTAGGGGGAACAATATCCATTTTAGAATTTTCCTTCAATTTTTTTGATAATTTGGTATCTCTGTTTAGGTTTCCCTTCCAAATTTTGCACTAGTTTTTGGTTACAATGTGAATGAATTTTTTGAACTTTATGGGATAGTGCTATTGCTATAATATCTTATTTTTTTCCTATAGAGAAACATAAAAATTATGGGGTTACTGTTAAAATATCTTATTTTTTATTTATCCAAACCTACTAAGAGAATTTAGCTTCCCCATTGCATGGGATCACAACCTAAGTATGTACCTTAACTTCCCTAAGTGTTTAGGTGTCCTAAAAAAGATTACCTATATATAAGGTAAGTGCATGGAAATGGGGGACCAAAAGGGGGGTAAAAAAGGCACACATTTTTCTTGAAATCAGCGAAACCTGAACTTCATCGAATAATTTGGCATGCCTATGCTCAAAATTTGACAAAGTGATAAGAATAAGTACCGTAGATCTCGGAATATAGTTTTTAAACAACTAATTTTTGTAAATGGTTGAGATTAAGAGGGGTAAAATGTGATGCGTACACAAGGTATGTCTATTTTTGTGTCAAAAAGATAAGAACCTATTGTGTGTGCACGCCCCCCCCCATGCCCCCCGCCACCCGCCACCACCCCCCCCCCCCCCCCCCCCCCCGCCCATTTTTTGAGTTCTATAAAGTTTATTTAAAATCCCTTTGGCATAAAGTTAGATAAGACCATGTACGAGGTCCCATTAATTTTTCATAATTTTTTGGATGAATGTATAATTTTTTATCAATTTTCAAAGTGCACATATCCTGAAAATGAAATATTTGTGTGTGCACCCCCATAACTATGAGAAGACAAGTCATTTTTTTACTGTGTGTAGAATGGAGTTTAGAAAAAACCACTTTTAAAAAAAAAATTGGATGAAAAAATCGTAAATTGTGCACCAAAATGTATGCATAGGTTTTTGTAAGAAAACAAGGCACTAGTAAAAGAAAATATGGATGAAAGCCTTAAACTAAGCAGATTTTAGAAAGAATTATATTGTCATCAAGGTAAAACTGAGCTTGACATCGTAGTAGAATTTATTTTTGAATATTATGTTTTAATGCATGAGATATTGGGGTGCACACATGAAATTTTGATGTTTTTTGGTCAAACACGATTTTAATCACGCAGAAACAGTCCAAACCTTTGGTTTGGTAATCCAAGGCAAATCCAAGCCTATGGATTAGGAATTTCAAACCCAAAAAAGGTGAAACATGAGCGAATTATAATGTGGCGCTTGCTTTATAAGATGCCCACATTATAACGTGCTCACGTTATAATGTGTTCATGTTATAACGCACTCACATTATAATGCGCTCACATTTCAATGTGGTATGTGGTATATGTGTTTATGGCATGGTTTTATTTACAAAAATAAATGTTAGGGTCATTATGGACCTTATGAAACTAGTCTCACAACTCAATTTTTCATAGTTTAGAAGATAGTTTTTTAGATTCTACTATGGTTAGTACATAGGTATTTTTTAGGATTTCAGCATTCAACGTTGAAGCTTTTAGGGTTTAAATTATACAATCAATATCTGTTTTGTGAAAGACTATATTCATTGTTTAGGTTTTGGGGATTTTTGGATTGGTTATTGACATTTTTAGGAGTGTTTAGGAAGATTTAGGAAAGGTTTACTCATTCGAGGGCAATCTTCTCAACAACGGGTTTCCTAGGTGGAAGGAACAACCACTCTAATGGTGAAATTTGACTTCTTTAGATGATTTTGGGAGCTTTGTAAGGAGTTAGGAGGAAAATAAATAGGCACTCGAAAGATATGTGAATCATATAAATGTGGGTAATATTAATTTTTCTATAAGACTTGAAGGTTTCATGAAGAATTTCAAGACAATATAGCTACCCCTTTCGGTTCTAGACAAAAATGGCCCTAAATTTGTAAGTACTAAAGATATGATCACCACATGGTGACAGGTAAATATTTGTAAACATTGATAAATACCTCTAAGAATGGGTATAATCATAAATAGGCTATTATTTACCATGGGTAAGAATCCCATGGGGATGGGGTCAATTTTTATGAGTTGAAAACACCTTCTTAACACGCCAGATTGTGTTTTTGAGTGATGAAACTTATAACATAAACTTTAAACCCTAAACCATAAGCCCTAAACCATAAACCATAAACTTAAACCCTAAACCTTGAACCCTAAACCCTAAACCATGAACCCCTAGACCTAAACCCTAAACCCTAAACCCTAAACAATCAAACCTTAACCCTGAGCCCTAAACCCTATACCCTAAACCATCAACCCTTAACCCTGAGCCCTAAACCCTAAACCATGAACCATAAACCCTGGTCCCTAAACCCTAAACCCTAAATCCTAAACACTAAACCCTAAGCTCTAAACCCTGAAACATGAGGCCTAAATGCTAAAACCATAAACCCTAAACCCTCAACACTGAATCCTAAATCCTAAACCTTATATCCTAAACAATAAACCCTTAAAATTGAACACTAAACCCTAAAACCTAATCCTTGAATAGTTATGAGCTAATCAAACACCCTCTAAAATGTTAGGAATTTATAAATATTATTGTGAACATTAGAGTTATGAGAATTATATTTATATTAGATAAATATAATGGGAGAGATTTAGGGAATAACAACTCACGTATATGTGATTGTTTGTAAGAGAAATAAAAGGAATTATAAGAGAGGATCATGGAGAGATAAGATGAGTTATTAATAGGATTTGACTCCACCATTGTAGGGATAAAATCCTTATAAATAATTATAATCTCTCACTTATAATAAATCCCGAATTAATTCAAGTTGTATTATTATTCGGTGTTTTTATGTAATTCTGCAGTGTTTAATAGTGGTATCAGAGCAGGTTAGAATAATGGAGGCTTGATTTTTTATGGGAAAATATCTTGTGATTTTCTCGAAACATGAGAAAATATACTATTTTTCTTTCTTGCAAATTTTTGTGCATTGTTCTATAATAATAAAGCTTTCTATGTTCATGCTCCACTCAACGAAGACTCACGTCCAAACTTCTATCTTTGCGTTGGAGTACGAAATTGGTATTTGCTTTGGTGAAGTGATACGGCTTGCACATTCTTCATTCTGTCACCTGTGAGGAGAGGTAGAAAACATGTGTATTAGAGCATTCTACTCGCAAACTGAATCATTTTGTGTGCGCATTACATAATTATATCGATCGGCTTGTGTATTGCATCGCCATTCTAGTAACTCTGATTGGCCTGTATATTGTATCGCCACCATTTTAGTTAACTCTACGTTTTTTTTACTATTTTTGGAAATACTAAAAAAAAACACAAATAAAATTTGCCATTTTTGGAAAGGGTCCAGAAAGAAGTTGAATTTAGAACTTGTAAGCACGATAACTTTTAGCTGATAACTCGGATTGAGGTATCATTTTTTTTAAATGTGTATTTTTTCAAGTTCTACGCATTGATCGTATTCTTTTTGCTACTGGATAAAAAATATTATTTTTCCATTTTTGGCAATAAAATTTTTAAAAAATTGTCTCACTTTTGTTTGGATGCACTTTCACTTTTATGCGATGTCCAATTGAGGGGGTGCAATATCGGTTGAAACCGACACCTAGGAGTTTGTAAATTGAACTTCATCGACACATTTTGCTAAACTAAGTAGCATAATGATGGAGGCTGGAGGCAATGGAGGTAGGAGGACAACCAACGACCTCTCATCAGGCACCATCGACGAGGTCTCATGAAGATTTGGTGGCCATGTTATTTTTTCTGTTGTGTGTTTTCTATAGTTTTGTTGCTTTGTAATAAGAACAGAAGTGAATTCCTGTTCAATTGTAATGTGTGAGAAATTCCTATATGTAACCTCCTAGTAGAAAATATTGTAGAATGTGTCTCTAAATTTATTGCAACGCTCATAAATTTGGAAAGGGTTGGTAGTCGATCCAGAAAACCACATATGTAAAAAGGTAGATAAAACTTTTACTAGGTGTTGTGGTCCTCTGATTGCCTTCCTTCTTTATGAAGATGATCTGCCAGTGGAATGCCGAGTGCATTCTTTTCATGGAGTAAATATGGGATGCATTCTGTCGCATAGTTTTGGTCATGTGCAACAAGATAGTCAGCCAGTTGAAAGTTTACACGCCTTTCTTTTGATCCAGATTATGAGGCAAGCCCGTGCAGCACATTGCAGAAAAAGGAGTTATATTATACCATGTCAACATTAGGGGAGTGTATATTGGGAATTAATAATGTTCACACTAAGGGGGTGAATGTTAGGAATTTATAAATATTATTGTGAACATTAGAGTTGTGAAAATTATATTTATATTAGATAAATATAATGGGAGAGATTTAGGGAATAATAACTCACCGTATATGTGATTGTTTGTAAGAGAAATAATAGGGATTATAAGAGAGGATCATGGAGAGATAAGATGAGTTGTTGATAGGATTTAACTCCACCATTGTAGGGAGAAATTCCTTATAAATAATTGTAATCTCTCACTTATAATAAATCCTGAATTAATTCAAGTTGCTGTATTATTATTTGGTGTTTTATGTAATTCTGCAGTGTTTAACATAAAATAGTTTAATAAATATATTAAGTATTTGGAGGTGATTTCAGAGAATCTTGGAAGTGTTGGAGGCAATTTAGGAAGATTTAGGAATATTATTTAGGGCTTAGGGTTTAGGGTTTATGGCTTAGGATTTAGGGTTTAGGGCTCAATGTTTAGTTATGGTTTAGGGTTCAGGGTTTAGGGCTCAGGGCTCAGGGCTCAGGGATTAGGGTTTAGAGTTAAGGGTTTAGGGTTTATGGTTGAGGGTTTAAATTTTAGGGTTTAGGGTTTAGGATTTAGGGTTTAGTGTTTAGTGTTTAGTGTTTAGGGTTTAGGGCTTAGGGTTTTAGGTTTCGGGCTTTAGGTTTAAGGTTTACGATTTAGGGTTTAGGCCACATGAGTTAAGGTTTAGGGTTTAAGGCTAAGGGTTTATGGGTTAGGGTTTAAAGCTCAGGGTTTAGGGCTCAGGATTTAGGGTTGATGGCTTAGGGTTTAAGTTTTAAGGCTTAGGGTTTATGGTTTTGAGTTTTGGGTTTAGGGTTTAGGATTTAGGTTTAAGGGTTTAGGGCATATGACTTATGGCTTATGGTTTAGGGTTTAGGGTTTAGAGTTCAGGATGGTTAAAATATGGTTTAGGATTTAGGGTTTAGGTTGTGGGGTTAAATTTTTAGGATTTAGGGTTTAGGGATTATGACTTAGGGCCTAATGTAGGATCAAATGATGCCTTTCCAGGTGCATCTCCTCTTTTGAGGATCATATTCATATTAAATGTATCATCGTCGAAGAGGGCAGCTCCCCTATCAAATCGGTTATTTAGTATGATGTGGATGATGAGTAAAGAAAATGAAATCTAGAGAATTAGATTTCATTTGTAATTAGTACTAAGTATTAACAAGACTAATATGGCTTCCGACTACTCGACTAGGAGGGCATGACAATAGTAGGACCATATATCCTAGTCTCATGCCTAAAACCATCATTGCATCTGCTTATGCAAAATAAATGTAGTGATAGGGGTATGGCTAAGAACACAAATGAGTTATCAATTGCCTAGTAAATATTTCTTGTTTAATTCTGAATGGGTGTTAGTTGGCCTATGGCTTAGTGACCTTGTATTCATTGATAATTCCTTATATGATAGACCCATGGATGCTTTCAAAAGTGCCTTAAAAAAGATAGGGGTAGTCATCAAGCCTAATGAAGAGTGTGATGTGATGTGTCAAAAATATATATTCACAAAAACCTCTTCTTCCTTGAAAGTCCCTGGTTTGTCTTAGTAATGATGTCTCTTTGTATCCAAGGATCGAGGACTACTGGGGTCTATGGTAGGATTGGAAATTCAGGAATCATCGAGTGTCTAAATCATAATGTCATTGCATCTAGAGAAACATTATCAAATGTTAGAGTAATACATCTTGGAAAATAAAATTGAACCTCATAAATCCTCTCAAATTTCCATTCTAGGTCATGTTCCTGGTCCTATAGTGGGTATCAACAAAAAAAGAAAACAAATTTGACTAGAATTACTTAAGAAATGTATTCCTTCACTTCAAGCCTATCTTTATAAATGCAATTCGACTTTCGAAGGTCTCTTGAAGGCATGAAGAAAATGGCAAGTTCATTTCCTCCAACCTTTCTTGAAGTGAATTTAAATGAAATGAAATTTAGAATTTGGTGGTGGTACATGGTAGACATTGATTATTTTGTCACCAATTTTGAGTGATAAAACTTCTAACATGAACTTTAAACCCTAAACCCTAAGCCCTAAACCCTAAACCCTAAACCCTAAGACATAAAACCTAAACCCTAAACCATCAACCCTTAACCCTAAGCCCTAAATCCTAAACCCTAAACCATAAGCCCTAAACCTTGAGCCCTAAACCTAAACCCTAAATCCTTAACCCTAAACACTAAAACCTAAACCCTAATTACTAAACTTTGAGACCTAAACCCTAAACCCTAAACCTTGAAACCTATACCATAAACACTCAAATAAACCCTAAACCTTGAACCCTAAACCTGAGCCCTAAACCCTAAACCCTAAGCCCTAAATTATAAACCCTAAAACCTAAACCTTAAACCCTAAACCCTAAATTTTAAACCTTGAACACTAAAAATACTTGTTGGAAAGACTTATAAAAAAATATACTAATGAGAATGATTGAAATTGGTACACAAATTTTGAAGGAGGGAAATTTTATATATCCAAGAAAAATTTGGTACAACCCTTTTCTAAGCAACCCCTTCCCTGGGGGAAGCTTACACAAAGAAACATTACCCGATACAACTATATTTTTTTTCCCATCGCATGGGAACTATTTCACTCAATGTAATGTTCTGTGTCTTACCCATTCTTATTAGTATTTATAGGAGTATTCAACTGAAAAGGGTTCATTTGCTTCGTAGGCATAACATTTAAAGAGAGTCATCACAATTTGATGCCTTTCATCTGTTGATATTTTGAAGGAAGGAAATGCCAGATATCCAAGATTAATTTGGTACAAATAAATTTTACTAAGTACAACTATCTCCTTTTTCTATAGCTTGTGAACTATTTGGAGTTCCAAGAGTGTTATAAATTGAGAATAACAAGTCCAGTGGTATTTTTGGGTCTGAATGATTAGGATACCACTTCAAATTTGATTATTTTTATTCTCTTTTGAATAATTCTTTCATTTTTATAGTTTAGACTCCACTACTGAATATCTATGTGGCAACGACCATATCTATCATGAGAAATGTGAAGTTTCTGGAGTATGCATAATCATTATTGAGTTAGTGAGACAAACCAAAAACTTTCAAGGAAGAAGAGGTTCTTATGAATATGAACATGTATCAAAGTGAATCATGAATGTGAATATGAGAATGTGGTTATTTTTTCCAGCTTCCAATGGGTCATCCGGGCTTGCTTAATACCATATATGTAAATATGATAAATGTGAAATTTGTTTTAGAGTGTGAAGAAATTGACATTCAAGCACAAGTATATGTGGGGAGAAACATGTTTGGTAGAGATGTGTAATATATAAGGTTTGTTGATCCTTATAGTGCAAAAGATCAAGAGTACTTTTCACTTTGTAATCACTAATGTAGACTAAAGATCAAGTGTAATACCATTAGAGTGTTTGTTCACTAAACACTAAAACCTAAATTTTAAACCCTAACCCCTGAACCCTAAATCATGGACCCTAAACCTTAAATCCTAAAACCTAAACCTTAAACCCTAGGCTCTAAGCCCTAAACAGTAAATCGTAAACCCTAAATATTAATCCCTTGACCCTAAACCCTAAACATAAATCTTAAACCATAATCTCTAAACCCTAAACCCTAAACATAAACCTTAAACCATAATATCTAAACCCTTAACCCTAAACCCTAAACATTGAGCCCTTAACCCTAAACCATGAACACTAAACCCTAAACCCTAAACACTAAACCCTACCCTAAACCCTAAACCCTAAACCCTGAACATTGATCCCTAAGTTCCCTAAACCATAAACCTTAAACGCTAAACCCTAAACCCTTAACCCTAAACACTCAACCCTTAACCGTGTAACATTACCAACAAAGGAGTTCATACTGGTATTATGGTTGGATGAGGGTCGACTCTCGAGGATCATATTCATATTCAATGTATCGCCATCGAAGAGGGAAGCTCCAGTATCAAATCAGTTATTCAGTATGATGTGGAATATTAGAAAAGCAAATGAAATATGGAGAATTATATTTCATGTGTAATTAGTACTAAGTATTAACAAGACTAATATGGCTTCTGACTACTCGATTAGGAAGGCATGACAATATTAGGACCGTATTTCCTAGTCTCATGCCTAAAACCATCATTGAGTCTGTTTGTACAAAATAAGCATAACAACATGGGAATGGCTAATAACACACAGGGGTTATCAATAACCTAGTAAATATTTCTTGTTTAGTTTTGAATGGGAGTCAGCTGGCCTATGGGTTAGTGACCTTCTATTCATTGATAATTTCTTCTATGATAAACCCATGGATGCTTTCAAAAGCGCCTTCAAAAAGATAGGGGTAGTCATCAATATTAGTGAAGGGAGTGATGTGATTTCTAAACAACTTGAAATACATACAGATTTAGAGGCCATAACACGAATTTACAAATATCTCTATTGTTATAAATGGAAGCCAAGTAATGATGTCTCCACGTATCCAATATAGAGGACTATTGGCATTTGTGGCAGGATTGGACATTCAAAAATCATTGAGTGTCTAAATCATAATGTCATTGCATCTAGAGAAACATTCTCAAACATTGGATTAATTCATTTTGGAAAATAAAATTGAACCTCAGAAATCCTCTCAAATTGCTAGTCTAGGTCGTGTTCCTAGTCCTATTTTTGTTTCAAGTTTTGGTTCTAGTTGTGGTTATCAAGTATGGATGTTTCAGGAAAGGAATCCACACTTGAATAATTATTCCCATTTAGATTGTTAAAAATTCCAATGGCAGTGGCAGTGCCTGTGGAATTCGGTTGGTGGAAGGTGGGGTTGTGCCCTTGTTGGTTTTTTTCTCATGACATCATTGGTATCTTTTCTGGTATTATCGGAGAGAACTCCCCATGCTCGTGTGATAAGTTTAAAAGTTGTCTCGAATTCTGGGAACTTTTTTTTATCAGGATGCAATAACAAGGCTAGTTTTAGTGAGTATTAACAAAAAAAGAAAATAATTTTGATTGGAATTACTTACGAAATGCATTCCTTCGCTTCGAGCTTATCTTTATAAATGTAATTCGGCTTTCCAAGTTCTCCATATTTGCTAAATTTGGGTCGAATTGACATTCTGGAGCTCTAAAAGCGTGAAGAAAATGGACATTGATTGTTGTGCCACAAATTTACTTATTGATGATTAATTGTTATTAGTTGGATTTATTTTTTCATTATTATGATAAGTGTGTTTTTGAGATTGCCAAATCACTATTAGGTTTATTCATGAGAATACAATTATTATTGTGGCACGGTTGATGCAACTACTTAAAGCCTCCCATAATTACGAATGCCTCTCCTATGGAACCCCATACAAGTGTATATATGCTAACCAGACTTTCATATCTCCTTGAGATTGAGAAGGGTGTTTAGGGATGATTTTAGCTTGTTTGAAGAGTTTACAGTGTAGACAAACAAAGATGTGACCAGTGAACCTTACTCTTGTGTAATTTAAGGGCAATTTTTGTAAAGGCAAGTGAGAGGAGTCTTTGGATGAATGCTGAGAAACTAGATGAGTGAAATAGGTGGTTTAGTTGTCTGAGAACATGATGGAATCCTAAAACTCCTACAAATATCAATAACCAATCAATAACACATCTACAACTCCTATAAATATCAATAACCAATCAAAAAGGCCCCAAAACCTAAACAACACCTATACTCTTTCACAAAATAGATATTGATAGTATAATTTAAACCCTAAAAGCTTGAAGGCTGAATGCTGAAATCTTGAAAAATACCTATGTACTAACCAAATTAGAATCTGAAAAACTATCTTCTAAATCGTGATAGATGGAGTTGTGACACTAGTTCCATAAGGTGCAGAGTGACCCTAACATCTTATATTTACTAAAATAAATTTAAATTATAACTCTTTTTTATTATTTATATTAATAATAATAAAATATAAATAATAATAAAAGAAAAACTTATACTTAACATTTATTTTTGTACATAGAAGCATGCCTCAACCACATATACCACATAACACACAAGAACATGATAAAGCTATTGTGCGCTCGCATTTTAGGCTTGGTAACAACCAAACCTAATAATTCATAATGTGATTACACTTTAACCAAACGTGCTCGTGTTTTGCTTAAAATCAGATTTGTGTCCACTTTTTTGGCCCCCCATATTTGTGCATAGGCCCTATAATTATGTCATATTATCAATTTTGATCCAAGTAATTAGTTGAAAGGAAAATATCTTTATATATATTTAATTTCCCGAAACAAGTTGTAGTAGTAAAATTAAAATTTAAATCATGCATCTATAAGTGTGTACCTTAACTTTTCAGGTGTCTTGTTGGGATATATACATGTGTGTGTGTGTGTGTGTGTGTGTGTGTGTGTGTGTGTGTGTGTGTGTGTGTGTGTGTGTGTGTGTGTGTGTGTGTGTGTGTGTGTGTGTGTGTTTGTGTGTGTGTGTGTGTACATATATACATAAGACATATGTATATGTACATACATAGATAAATTTATACATGCATCTGTGTGTGTGTGTGTGTGTGTGTGTGTGTGTGTGTGTGTGTGTGTGTGTGTGTATTTATGCATGCATATATATATATATATATATATATATATATATATATAGTGTATACATATATATGTATAATGCATACATGTGTATACATATTTATGTATGTGTGTGTGTGTACACACACACATTGTCACATCCCATAATTTCATATTTATTATTTTTGAGACTCGTTGATGATTATGTGGTTGTTGCCATATTGTTATAACACTTTATATACTACTTTGATGTGTTTAAGTTAGCATTGTGACATGTATTGGAAGTAAAATAGTTATTGTCTTTGATTTGATTCACAGTAGATGATGATTTGATTCATATTACAGTTTCGGGATTATTATTTGTATAAATTTATTGCTTAGAGTTCATTATTGCTGATTTGATTATTTAAACGGATAATGCATTAGATATTCTTATGCACAAATTTTCTCCCGATCAAGAAAGTGTATCATTAAAGAGAGTCAGAAAGATGCAAAAAATGGGTATGGATAAAGAGAATTGCTATATGTTCTTTAGTGCAAGATAAATGGTGTCAAACTATAAATTAAGATCCTAGATTTCTCTTCTTGTGATTTAGCTATGTTTTATGTAACAATTTTTTTAGCAGGATTGATTTGGTCGCATTGCACCAACGAGATAGTGTTTTGCACTCTAGTTGCAGAAAGAAGTGCAATGTCGTAATGTGTGATTAATTGAGTGTTACATTGTTACTCAACAAAAATGGCTTGCTTATGGTATGACTTGATGTTGATTATTTGCATGTGATAATATTGTTCTATCTATAAACATTCAAATTTGGTAATTCTACTCTTTGACACTGTTAGTTTTAACATTGATCTCTTACTCAAACAAGTGAACTTTACCCATTCTCATCTGGTACATCTCTAGGTCTTTTGTCTAGTTTTATTGATCATACACACTCATTTGTCGGCAGTTTATGAAATCAATTTAGAAAATACGCTTGTCAAATTCCAAACCTTAGACTTCATATTTCTCCTCTAGGGTCAAAAACATACAATAGGGTCAGTTTGTGTCATATGGTCCTGACCCTAGTGTATTGTTTTACCCTTGCCCACTTTGATCTCAAAATTTCAATTGCATATTATTCTTTAGGCCATTTACTCTTCCTCAGTCAATATTTGTAACTTAAATCACCTTCAGAAGCATATATAAGCAAGTGAAACTCACCTCATTTAGAACCTAGCACTCTTATGGAATATTATTGCAAAATACAGCACAAAAGGCACCCAAAACTCCTTACACTTTGCAAATACCTCTGCACATTAATTAGGGAAACACTATCTACAAGTTTGGAGATTCCCACTAGGTCTAGGGGACTTCTTCCCACATTTGAAAGCATCCAAATTAACTCAGTCAAGTAGATTTTCAAGAGAGAAACTCAAGTCAAACTTTATCAAAGAAAGAATGCCAAAACTGATTATACTATAACTAGATATCACATGCTAGGTGGAGAATGACGTGTAGTTTGAGGCCTCTTCAAAGTAGTGTCAATGTCAATGATGCATTAGGGTACCCAAAACCTAACTATTGTTTTTTATAAGACTCTATATACATGATTAGGGTTTGAAAGGTTGAGCAAAGCATTACGAGGTTCCCACAGTGTGACCGATAATGATTGACAAAAAGTGACAAATATATTCAAATAAGAAACAAGCCCATAAAGTTTCATATCATAGTTATGAAAAGGGTCAATACCATATGAATGTTCATGGCCCTACTGTATGGTACTTCCCATGAGTATATTCATGTCGTGGCTTTAGTTTTGAGGCATTCTTCGGTTCATATTTCCTTGTTCCATCATTCAGATCACCCAAAATTTTCCAGAATCATTTGTAATCAACTAAGTGCACTGAATCCCATGTATTTATGAACTTTATTACATTGTGTATATTTTTTGCAAGTATTAATGTGTTATTCTAATATTTGAAGTTAATTAATCAGAATAACCCTCTATAGCTTGTATTTCCTTCCTTTTTGGTTATGTGTAAATCTTAATCCTCTTAAAAATTGTTTAACTGAAAGAAACAAGAAGATGAATCAACACAATAATAATGTCATTCCATCAATTGATCCTCTATTACAAGGTTTACATATATATAGGATATGATTTCCTGTAATGTAGGAAACATACTTATTCCTATGTGAATTTGGTTACAACCACCAAACCTCATGATATTAATAACAGTAACATAGGTTATAACAATATAATCACATAACCATATAATCACCCACAATCATGTGAACATTTATTTTCCTAACATTCCACCCTCAATGTTTATTTTATAGAAAACAATTGTTAGACATCTTTTGCAGCTTTCCGCTCGTGGTTTCTCATGATCTTGGTACAAAACTTGAACTAAAAATAGAAGAAGGAACACATCAACTTCTTATCAACCATGCACTTTCAGGAACACAATTGGCCTATGAGGATGGGAACATGCTCAGGAATCATCTGCTTATCAACTAGTCACTCTAGGGAACACATCTGATCTAGCAGTGTGGGAACTCAAGTAGGAACACATTTGAACAACTTTCAATGATTTTCGAGAGGCTAAGTATAAACCTAGGTATAAACAGGAACACATCTGACTGTTTAATTTCTTTAAGACTCATAATGTTGTGTTTCACTGTGCCATTTATTCTTCACTATGTTATTACATTGGGGAACTATATAGGAATACTCACATACACAAGTGAACTGAAACATACCACATCTTTTCTTATTTTTCACACCACATTGAAATCCACACCAAATTGAAATGTTGAAATTAAACACACTGCATGCTAAAATAAGGCACACCGCTCTAAAGTAAAATCATACACGTGCCACCAAATCAGTGAAGTGGTCCCTTCATTGGCGATTGATGAGAGGTAATTGGTTATCCTCTATCCTTGTGTGCCTCCATCCTTTAGTGTCATGCTACTAGCTCAACCTGATTTGGATATGAAGCTCAATAATTTCCACATTGAGTTTATTTGTATAACTTCCCCCCGTAATGTGAAATAGTTTATTTTTTGGACATTAGGGAACACCAAATATGCATCCATGAGGTAAATTTTATTTTATTTTATGTAATTTTTACAATGACACGATTTTTGATGACAACTCACAAAATTAACAATGACTGTTTTAACTCAGACAAGAGAATTCAACTAAAAAATTTAAAAGTAATAAATTGAGATTAATTTTTAAAGGAAAATGAATTTGACTATGACAATACCAAAAAAATGTTTCGAATTTCTTTTTACATGACCTCAATTTTTTTTAATGACACTTGACGACAATAACATCAATATTACAACGATGACATAAGACTAACAAATAATATAGACACTATATATTCAAATGACTATTAAAATGATCTTTTATTTTTAAAACAATAGCAAAGTTTTTGATAGCAAAATAAATGACTTTAAAAATCGACACAACCTACAAAAAAACTAAATACTATATTGATTTAAATAAACATATAAACCTAAGATACATTTCTATATAGACTCAACTCACAAAGAACAAGACAATTTTTAACATCAATGAGCCTCAAGCTTTATTCGGACTCACTTTACTAAAGACACACAATAAATCGACTTGACCAAATGAGTTACTCATAAGGTAGAACTTAAACATGGAAAAATCGACATAGTCAGCAATATGCAATATACCTGAGCAACAAAAAATCTATTCACAGGACTAGATAATCACAAATGAAGCCTAGAAGGTGAGCAATTTGGGGTTGTTGTTGCCAAGTGGAGCAGATCAGATGGAGTTGTGGGGATTTGCTTTGGATTTAATAGAAAGACAACATGTTGCATAACCAAAAGAGCACGAAGGTGGATTTAACAATCAAGAATAACTATGCATGGATGATTTGGTAGATGACGGAACAAGGAAATTTCATTGGGTGCCAGTGAATATTGAACAGATAATGATGCTCGTAACATATCAGATCTTAAACCAAAATAAGATCTTACCACTTATAGCTCTACCAATAAAAACCTGTAATAGGACCCGACTGCCAATTTGGAGGTCGACGTATGTAGCCAATAACATTTACAAGACATACAAATAAATTGACATTTATAGAGATGAAAAAATATAGATCCGATACAAATGATGATAACATGATTTTCCAAACTAAAAAATAGATGATATTTCCAACACCTTCAATTCTTGAGTGCAATATGAATCAAAATACAAACTTCACTCTCATGTTGATTGAGAAAAGGTAAATGGATCTTTCCAAATTTCAATACACAGTCTTGAATACAAGAAGTGACAGGTCAAGCCCAAAATGTAGTCGAGATAATACGAATTGAGTAGTTTATCTAATGTCACAATCTTGGAACTAACCAACTCTCCTACAATCTCTTCACACAAATTATTTTCTCCATTAAAGGGGTAACCAAGATGGGTTGTGATTATGCCCCAATAACACTTAAAAATTCATTCTTACACCTGCTCTGATACCAAATCTTAAAAACTATATGAGTGTAAGCAATGGGAAGATGAACTGACATAGTAATAATGCTTTTTAGTCAATTAATCCTTTATTACAAGCTTTACATATATTTACTATATGATTTCCTATAATGTAGGAAACCATACTTGTTCTTACGTGAGTTTGCTTACAACCACCAATCCTTGCGATATTAACAAAAATAACATAGGTTATAACAATATGACCACATAACCATATAATCACCCTTTTACTACTAATATACCAAATGGTAAATCACCCACAATCATGTGAACATTAATTTTCCTAACAAATCCCAAATCTAAAAATAGTGAAAACATTTGGTGAACTTGACTCTTGAATTGAACATCATATATCAACCCTTTTTGGCTTTGGAATTTATGTTCCTTGTTTTTATTGTCATATTCATATTTTATATCATCATGTCATTGCCTTCCAAATTCTATGATATTTTTTTAAGGCTAAGGATCCACACTCACATGATTTTATAGGCTATTATCCCTCTAACTAGGTCCACACCTATACTTTGCATATGAATGAAATTCCTTATGTTGATCTCAAATGTTATATGGATGACATGATTCATGATTATCTTATTATACAATCTGAGGCCACTTTTGTTTCTATTGACCACCCATCATACTATTGTTATGTCCCATTAAGTCCTGTGATTAATGTTGTGACCACAAGACGTAATAAGTAACCTACTGGAGGTAATCCACCTTTTCCTCCCCCACTATCTAATCCTATGGTTAAAACTAATGTACCATCTAAGGGGTATGATTTATTAAAATAACTTATTAACACCCTTACTAATATATATCTCTTAGAACTACTTTAAAAAGTGCATATTTATATAGACATATTACACGACACCTTGCACTCTTTCATTTTGGCCAATGATACTCATCCAAATGCCTTTACATATCTCATGGATACATTTAAGGAACTTACTAAGGCTATTACTTTTAGCCCATTTGATATCCCTTCAAATGATGATATGGACAAATGCCTGCCCTTATTCATTACAACATTCATCCAAAGATTATTTATCAAGAGGGTTTAGGTAAATAATGGATCATGTCTTAACATTTATCCTAAATCAGTGCTCATAAAAATGGGAATTTATCCTCTTGTAATTAATCATGACATTCCTACTATGTGATTTTTGACAATGCTACACACTCTACATTAAGCACTATTACTTTTGATTTGCTAGTTGTATCTAAAATTTCACCTACTACATTTCATATCATGGATATTGATCTTCTATATAATTTTCTTTTGGGTCGGCCATGGATTCATGATATGCAAGTTATTTCATCTACTTTCCATATTTGCGTCAAATTTTCACATAATGAAACTGAGCAAAACATGAAAGTTGATCTAAAACCTTGTCAATATTGCCAAATAGATATGTCTAATCCACATGTCCCTTTTTCACTCCCCCATTGCAACCTATTCCCATGGACAAGATGGATACATATGTTGTCAGTGAAGCTAGTAATACTTCTAATCTTATATCCATTACACCCCCTCACACTGAGGCCCTCATGGACATTTCTTCCACAATACCTCCTTCCTCATCTACTTCACCACCACCTCTTGCTCATAATATATTAGATGCTATTAATCAATTGTCAGATACATATGACTGTACTTCTGATAACGATGACGAAATAATTACACTCATAAGTGAAAACTTGCATAAGCTTAATTTTAATCCTATCAATGAAGATGATTCTATGTTTCATTAATTTTTTTGTCTCCACTCACTTTGGACATTACCAACTTAGGGACACTACATCCTGTACTACCAATTCTACTCCTCTTACTCACATTGCTTCTAATGGTCCTCATCTCAATCCTATGGATAATGTAATCCACACCATAGATGCTTCACCACATGCCATATCTATTACAACTACTACTCATCTCGACACACTGCACAAGTCACTTTCTATCTTGTTTGACCAAGGATTTATTTTGTTGCCTTTTAAATGTCATCTCTTAACTAAGAATCTTTCTCAACAACCTGGACATCCATTGTTTAATTACCATTATATTTCTAGACTCAATACAAATCATTTTCAAGCCTTAATTGAAAAAATCAACACTCTTAAAGAAAGTGGACATGTTACCATCTTATATGTAATTGACGAAATAAGATTATACCTATGCAATTTTATTAATATGGTACAAAAAGACATTACAAATAATGGAGAAAGCTGAAATGTATATAGGCATTGTACAACTTTTATCCATTCCATGAAAAATGGATTAAATAAACCTATTCTAAACAATATGCAAAAATAACATATTGTCCCTAATTTCCGCTAGAAGCTATTGCTGATAAATATTTGGGAACACACAATCTAGAAACTTCTGATAAACATAGGGATAAAACATAATCACTAAGCTAACAACTAAATATAACTAGTAACTTAAGTTAAAGTAATAAAATTAAATTACTTTAACATACTACAATATTTAAATATAACTTAATGATGAATTAACCTAGGTATAATAACCTAACATTCCCTCCTTAATTCAACATGGTCTCAAGTGAACATGAGAGAAATTTTCTGAAGACCTCAAATTTATCTTGAGAAAGTGACTTTGTGAAGACATCTTCATGCAACATATTTTTTAGGTAATACTGGAGCTAGATGTTGGTTTTTTGAACATGTTCATGAATGAAATGTACCTTCAACTCAATGTGTTTGGTGCAGTCATGAAAAATGAATATTTCAAACAAGTTTGACTACTCCTTCATTATCAACATGTAGGATATTTGGATCATTCTATGGTATTCCTAATCCTTCAAGTATATGTCGTCGCCATATTGCTTCATAGACAGCTCCACCTACGATGTGATACTCTGATTTTGTGGAGGACCTTGAAAAAAAAGTTTGCTTCTTACTCCCTCGCGACATCAGTCCATATCCCAAAAAAAATACAAATTTTGTAGTGGATTTCATGTCATCTATGTTCCTTGCATGATCTTAATCGGAATATCATATCAAGAAGAAGTTATCATTATTATTGTATTCTAGGCCATAGTCTATAATTCTTCTAATGTACCTCAGTGTTTGCTTTTCTACTTTCCAATGAAAAACCTTGGGTTCTTTCACGATCCAAGAAATATAGATGACTGCATGGCTGATATCCGACCTAGTGTAAGTTAGGTAGATGAGACTCCCGATCAACTGTCGATAGAGAGTTCTATTTACTTGTGGTGATGGATCTATCTAATTAAAATGAATTCTTGTCTCCACAGGTATGGAAATTGGTTTACAATCAATCGTTTTGAATTTCTCAAGCATTTTCTTACATATTTTAACTATGATGTAAAGATATGATTCTCTCTTTACCAAAACTTCAAGTCTAAGATAATAATGGAGAAGGCTGAGATGGTCATGTCAAATGATCGTGTTATATTTTTCTTTGTGAAATAAATCATCCTCAATGATCCTTTAGTAATGACTAGATCATTGACATATGCTACAGTTATCACTATCTCTCCCAAGGTTTTTGAGATAGAGATTAGGATCATATGGAATCCTATTAAATCCATGTGTAGACACTAAATTACGCACTTGGGTATATTTCTAGGTCTTAAAAGCATACTAGCATATATATGATTCCTAAGCAAGAAAAGTAGTCGTTTACAACTATCTTTGACCTCTTTTCTTTGTTTCTTGTTTTTTATTTGGTCTTATAGACCCTACAACCTAGTCAATATTATAGTTATTTATCTTTTGACTTCAGACACCAACACCTAACCAGGACAAGAGCGCCTAGGTGCTCCTATCCCTTATGGGCACCCCTAACCCTTTTCCACATAACTTACTCTTTTTGGGTCTCTTTTATATTTTAGGCATCTTTTTCACTTATGGGTTAACCTTCTAGTTGTTAATTACAAAATTCAAACAAGGGAATCATATAAATACATAATGATGTGTTCAAAATAAAGGACCAAGCACTAAGAATTACTACCATCACCTAAGATTTCATTCAAAAAGGTACCTAAAGAACTTTAAAGCATCCATATAACATCCATTCAAGGGACAAGGGATCACATATTCTGCATACACAACATAGAAAGGAGAAGTTTATTCTATTCCATCAACACATTTACATTCTAGAGAAAATCTAGCCCTCTATCAAGTGTAACTTATACAAGGGTGTCATGGGACACAATTTCTACACACATTCACTAGAACTACTGTTATCCAAAATTTACCCCTCAAGGTAATTTTGATAACATGCGTCAAATTATTCAGTCCTGAGCAAGTAAGATTGATTCGTGGCCCAAAATCATGTTTTTGGGGGCCCCTCGACTTTTTCTAACTCTCCCATCCAAGAAGAAATCCCAATGAGTTAGAAAAAATGGAAAAATGCAAAAAATGAGGTTGCAAGACCGTTTTAAAGCATTTTGGGTCTATAGGGTTCGGGTTGTACTAAGGTTCGTCGTACCAAGCTTGGGGCCAAAAAAGTAAGAAAATCAGCTAAGTATTTTGTCCCAGGCAGTCCGTGGGACAGTTGGGACATCGGGACGCGAAAAGCTAAAACGACCGAGAGCAAGAAAAATCGTCTAAGTCTTTCTTTTGCGTGGTTTGGGACAACCGGGACAAAGGTATGCGTGGGACGCGAATCGGCCGGTTTGCCGAAAGACAGTCCATTTCGGGCGGTTTGGAGATATTTGTCCTAGGTAGTTTGGGACAGCTGGGACAAAAGTACGCGAGGGACGCGTGGGACGCGAAAAGGCGAAAAGGCCACAAACAGGAACAAAGACAGTCCATTTTAGGCAGTTTGGAGATATTTGTCGCAGGCAGTCCGGGACAGCTGGGAAAAAAGTACGCGAGGGACGCGTGGGATGCGAAAAGGTGAAAAGGCTGCAAACAGGAACAAAGACAGTCCATTTCGGGCGGTTCAGAGATATTTGTCCCAGGCAGTCCAAGATAGCTGAGACAAAAGTACGCGAGGGACACGTGGGACGCGAAAAGCTGAAATGGCTGAAAAGAGACAAGGAGGCCCACGGATGAATCAGAACGTGCCACGTGTCAGAAGAGGAAAAGTTAGAAATTTGGCTAAGTGTTTCACCAAAAATCCAAAAGGAGTGTTTTAGCCCGCTGCCCGGCCAACGAATCAGGTCATGCCACGTGTCCAAGTGGTAAGAAATTTTCAAAGGATGAGCCCGTGGATGAACCAGAGTCTAACATGTGTCATCCAAGTGGTAGAGCGCGGGGAAAATTTGAAATTTTTTCCAAAATGCAAAAAGGAGGTAAAATTCAATTTTTTTTCCCGCCGCTCTGTTTTGGGCCTGTTTTTGCCCTAAATCTTCAAATGGCCATAATTTTTGATCTAGAGCTCAGTTTTTCGCGTTATTTATATCAATGGAAAGCTGGTGAAATTCTCTACATGATTCCGGGGTCAATATTGCATTTTGGTTCAGTTTGGAGAGAGAAAATTGAAAAACGCCTCTAGCACGTGGTAATGGCCAGAAATGATGTTTCAACAACCAGCTTAAATGCAAAATACAGTTCACCGCTTTTGCTAGGGTTCTCACCTACCGCCATAATGAGATGAATTAAATGTAACCTAGAAGTGGTTGGGGTAGATTTGGATTTCCTCTCTCTTCCCTCTCTCATTCTTCCTATAAATTGTAAGGAGGGGCTTCTTTCTAAGCGTTGGACATTCTTGTTTTTCCCCTCCCTTCTTCTCTTTGGCAGGCGAATTTGTGGAGTTCAAACCTCCCATTTAAAACTGTAATGCAACTTCGCCTCTTGGAATTTTGTAGTGTATTGTATCAATCTTTGGAGCAAGTAATGCATGTCTGTGGATAATTCTCAACCCTCTCTGTGTTCATTTGCATCCTCCTGATCTTTCACTGTAAATTTTGTTATCTATGCATGATCTTGCATCACATTTTAATGTTTTTTGTTTATTGGCAAGATAGGTGTTCTTCATTCCTCAGTGCATCACCTTTGTTAGTTTAGGTTTATTTTTATGCATCTTCTTACCCTATCTCCTTGGCAAGTTAGATAAGGTTTTAAGTAAACCCTTTGCATTTTTCATGTGCATCTGAACAGAGGAATAGGAACCAGCCTTCTCTGGAGATTCCTTTCTCATTTTTACACGTCCCACACTTGGAGAAAGGATTCAATGTTGTGCAATCACACTGGATGCTAGTATGATCAACCTAGAAATTTGATCAACATCCAGGGGTGCTATGATTCTGCCCTAACAACTACATGGAGACTGAGATGTAGTACAATGATTGATTGTAATTTCTCTCTCGGGTTGACCGCCGGGGTCAGTCTGACTCCCCATTTTATATTTTCCTTTTTAGGTTTGATGTGGTTTGTGGGCTTGTGCAGGTGAACTCTTCTTTTGTAGGTTATAGGTACCATAGATGATCATTATGTGACTATCAGGTGATCAATAGGGAACAACAACGAAGACCCTACAACACACCATAAAGTAGATCTTGAGCTTCTGTATAGTTAGCAATTCCTAGAAGCAGTCTCCAGTGCCCGAGATCCCTTGACCTATCCCAAGTGCTTGTGTCCGGCCTCATTCTTGCATTTTAGAATTTATAGTGAGTAATAATGACACTCTTCCCATCATGTTTAACAATTTTCCTGTTCTAAATTAGTTCCAGATTGATCGTAAATCAGCTATGTCCTCTCTCCTTCTTCTTTGCTTAGGGTTTCATATTTTGAATCTTAGCTTGCTTGTGTCAGTTTTATATTCTAGTATTTATACATCATTTGGTTCAATAATGACTTTGAAACATTTATATTTAATTCAAATTAAATTAAATCACCATGATGAATGAGATGCTCGTCGTTTTTGATGTAATATTCCCTGGGAGTTTGCATCTAGAGCAAAAATTATGCATCTAGAGCAAAAATTAACCAAATTATGCATCTAGAGCAAAAATTAACCTGAAGGATTTTATCTTAACTGTGGGAGCAATAGACTCCTCATAGTCAATGCCTTATTTTTGAGCATATCCAATAACAACCATTCTAGCCTTATGTTTATCAATTATGACATCTGTTTTGTACTTCATTTTGAAGATCCATATGCATCCAATCAAATTTTTCCTTGGTGGAAGATCTTTAAGTTGCCATGTGTTATTTTTCATAAGTGACTTATATTCTGCATCTATAGCTTCTTTCTTAGGTTTATATTATAGGGCTTACAAAATTGTGGATGGTTTAATAGATTCAACAAATTTAATCATTAAAGCTAAATTGACCTCATTTCGAGCCATACTATGAGTCCTCATTCCAGTGGTAGATGTGTCAGGGACACTATCCAACTTTGCATCTCAAATCATACTCGTATACCACTTAGGCATATGTTTTTTGGTTCTTGTGGGTGGTTGATTTTCACCATCTTCACCATCATCATTTTCCTCATCAATGTGTTTACCATTCTTTTTTTTCACTATAGGACTACTTTTTCCATCATGTGAGTGTATGAAAGGATTATCTGTTTATTTCTTCTCCAAAAATTCAATACCCCTGCTAGTGTAGACATTTCTCGTGTTTGGATCCATTAGTATATAGCCAAGTTCTTTATCATTATATCTCAAGAAGATAAGTTTTTAATGATTTCATATCAAGTTTAGTTCTTAATTTCTTAGGAACATGCATACTAGTTTTACATCCAAAAAATCCAAGGTGTGAAATTGATGGCTTATTCCCTAACCATGATTCTTGTAGAGCTACCCCATCAAGAGTTGTAGTGGGAAATTTTTTTAATTGATAAAGTGTCATTTTAGTTGCTTCAAACCAATTTTTTTTTATAAACCTATATCATCAATCATACATCACACCATATCCATGATGATATGATTTTACTTTCAACAACACCATTCTGTTATGGTGTGTGAGGAGGAGCTATTTGATAATGAATGCCATGTTTCCAAAAACATTGTTGAAATCATTATTGGTGTATTCTTCCCCTCGATCTAAGTGGAGTTTTTTTAATGTTCCTACCAGACTTAGTTTCAACAAGGGCTTTGAATTTTTTGAAAGTTTGAAAATATTGGTCTTTTGTGAGAAGACAATATATCAACATTTTCCTTGAAAATTCGTCAACAAAGAGCATGAAGTATTGAAACCCAAAGGGGCTAGGTCTTATTGGTCTACATAGATCAGTATGCACTAAGTCATGTTTTCTCTTAGCTTGAAATGTACTATGTTTGAAAGGTGTTCAATGTTGTTTTTGTGCCAAAAAATGCTGACATTTATCTGTAGCATTTTAAGGGGTGGTAAGCCTCTAACCATATTGTATATGTTGGTTACCAATCTAAGAACTTGCTTAGACTTAAATAACAATGTGCATGAAATGGGGGGCAAGGAAGAATGATGGATTTACTAATTTGTCGTTTGTAACTTGGGATGGATCCATATTCTTGTCAATACCTAGTCTATGGAGATGATAGAAGACATGTGACTAAGGGTATGGTTATTCACCTGCTACTTTATGGCTTTGCCTAGACCGAGGTGAGAGGGGCCTAAGGTGCATCTTAAAAGGGGGAGGGAGAAATTATATTTTAAACCCTCAAACATGTTGGTGTTATGATCTTGGTGTGTGAATTCACCAATGCCATGAGCTTTTGGTGGAACGGTTAGTTACATTTGGTATCAAAGTGACCACCCAAGTTTGATTCCCAACACGGGTGGCCATGCTAACATTGCAGCGTTGTCCTGGGGCTCATATAGGGTAGGGCATGGTCTCACTATATAGGTACAAATCTAGCTTGAGGTCTGAAGTTTGGAGTGTGGTGGGATGTTATGATCATGGTGTACAAATTTACTATTGCTTTGAGGTTTTGGTGTAGCAGTTTGTTACAATTGGAATCTCAATATGAGATCAAATGCAACCAAAAAATACAACGCTGATTCAAAATAATGGCCACACAAGTATTGCAAACACTTGATACATTAAACACAAGCCACTAAAGACAATTTTAGGGTGATCACAAGCATCGTCTTGAAGGAATCTGTTAACAACTTGGAATGAAATGATACTTGAGATGTTCATATTAAATATCAAAGAAAATACACTTCGTATATATAAACTAGATGTGATTTGTTAGCAAATATCATGTTGGATGTGTAAATGGAGATGAAATATTTAGGGGTAGGGAAAAAATTAGTATAAAATTGACGTGAGGATGAATGAAAATGGGGAATGAGAGACTAATGGGAGGAAAGAGTTGTATTAACCATCTTATATTGATAATTCACAGAGCATTCAAAACTAAAATTGAAGAACACTAAGCTTCCAAAGGTTGTTTACCTTCATAGACACCCAAACAACACAAACCATGTAAAATAACCTTAAAAAATTTAGCACAAACACCTAAAAATAAATTTTCTTGCACTCACCATACTAAAGCCCTAAAATCAAAGGACACCCTAAGATAGTAGATGTTCATTCAAAGTTATCATAGAGAGGAATTTACAATTGAAGAAAATGATGCTAGATAATACTGTAAAACACCATTCACTCAATAACCAATAAAAAAATCAACTACAAAATGCTTCCCTATGGTTATTTAACATGATAAAATACATAATTATGAAGGAAGGTTAATATTTATTCATTTTAGATCTGTTTACAACAAGAAACATCAAGCATGTACATGGGAGAAAGGTCGTGTGTATTAATTTGCAAAGGAGATAAGGAAACATATAAAAATCAATCTAAAAGTTATATAATGGTTGTATAACTACAACCACCTTAACATAAACCAAAAATGGAACCACTAGCAACCAATCATTTTCAAAAAACAAACCCCAAGAGAAAAAACATGTGTATTTTCCCCCAAAATTCACTTGCAGAAATGTTTTTCCTTTGGTGAAGAGAAGCCTTCACTTTTTATACAATAATGCTTCATCTGAAAATAATATCCATTATAAATGCTAATAAAAGGGCTGGGATTGTGTCAATAGATGATCCATGCGTCAAGGTAGACCAATCAATGGAGAACCATGTAATCAGGAGGATGAATGAATGTGAAATTGCCAAATGTCTAATTCTTGATGCTCCGATCATCCATTCTCCATTTGGTGTGGGTAGGAGAGGTGTATTCTTCTTGTAGAAGAATCCATGGGTGTAGGTGGATAAAAATAATCACACCCAACTATTTTAATTCCTAAAAATGATGTGTAATGACTAAATCTTCCACAACTAAAATATCACAAATTTCACCATTTTCTACAAAATTGATCTCTTTAGAAATCCACCTCCAAGACTTTCCCAATGCACTTAGTTTGAGGTGAAATGACTTCATGAGTCAAAAGTTATGGGAAAATCCCTTATTCCGTAGACTCCAGGATAATCCAACTTTGCTTTGCGGGTTTTTAGGTGTTTACTTTAGTTTGTGGCTTTGGTTTGATCTTTCAATTCTTTCTTGGATATTTCTTGTTTTGTAGAGTCTCCTTTATATCGTGACATTTCCCTTTCTCACGACCATGTTTATTCGTTCCATGGATTTTACAACTCTGTGTAACATTTTACCTTGAGAAACCTGCAGAATATTAAGTTCTTTGGTCTACAACATCCATAATTGGTCACATTCCAACTTCCTTCTTTTTATTTTTCAAAATAACCCATTCCATGGAATACCACGATCCAAGTCTATGAAGCACTAAATTTCTTCACCCCTTTATTCAGTGACTTTATTTTGCAAGTTCCTTCAGCATGCAAAACACTATCCTCTAACTTCTGCAACTTCTTTCTTTTTCTTCAAAACCTGCCAAAGACTACATTCTCTTCAATTTGTAGAATACTACTCCTTAAAAATTGCAGAACACTATAACTTTGTAAAATCATCAAAACCAAAGGGAAAGTTCAGATGTAAGTGAAAATTCACATTGTAGGGTTATAGTACGATAAAAACATGACTTTGAGGACCAATGAACCACTAATAAATTTTTAGAATAAAGGGTATAAATAGAGAAAATGCTAAGGTCACTTCAACATGTTTTAAAGGATTTTGGAAATATGGTGCTAAGAAATAAGGGGATCAAGATGGGCACCAACATTAGCTCTAGCTAGGGGATGAACACCCCAAAGGGTGTAAAAAAGACAATAAAAATCTCATGGAAGTAGATCAGGTGCCTATCCATTGGGTAACAAAGTTAAATAGGTAAACAATCATTTTTTACACTTTTAGATCACATGAGTGAAAAAAACCTACCAAGGAAAACAACAAAAGGAACAAAGGAGACACAAAACAAGAAAAGGAACTGAAAGAAAAATAGAAGAGAGACTATACACTATGTAAAGGGAATGATTTAAGATAAACCTAATCCAAGAAGTGTTTGAGATTCCTACCATTGAAAAGCAACTCAAGTATTTCACCATCCAAATATTTCAAGAAGAAGGTATGCTCTCTAATTATAAAATGAATAAGGGCCCATCCAAACAGATTAAAACTTTCCATGCTTACCATTATCTTCACACCTATTCTCCCATAATAATACTAAGTCCCTAATTTGGAAAGTTCTTGGAGAGACCTTGTCAAATATATTCTTCACTTTTTCCTTGAACTTTATGTGTCTTTAGTGAGATTCTCTCCTAACCTCATCAAGTTCAACAATCTAGTTGATCCTTATTGTATAAGGATCAATTCATTCTTACTATCCAAGCTATTACATGAATTTCTGTAATGATAATTTCAAATGAAGATGACGATCAACTTGGGTGTTATAGACTATCTCAAATGGGCTCTATCTAATTGACCTTTTAGGTACGATTCTATCAACATATACTACACATTTCAATTTCTCACCCCATTTATTCTTGTTAACCTCCAAGGTCCTCTTAAGTATCTTGATAAAGTTATTATTACTTGATTTAACTTGTCCATTCCAGTGGTGGTTATAGTTGGAGGTATAAGTCAGGTTTGTCCCACATTATTTACACTCATCACAAGCAGTTTAGATCTAAAACCCATGGCGTTATTAGTAACTAACCTTGATGGGACACCAAACCTACAAATGATGTTATTTAAAAGGAAGTCCATGAATTCTTGGAGAGTATCCTTCTTGGTAGGGATCCTTTCAAATCAATTGGTTAAGTAATTCGTAGAAATAAAAAATCAACTTGTGTCATACACTAGATGCCTATGTTATTTCACCAATAAATTCCAACCCCCAGTATCTAAAAGGATCTTCAACTGAAATGGGTTGTAATGATAGGGATATTGAATATTTATCCTACTTGAGAAATGTTTACACCCTTCACACCTCCTCACAACTTGAGCAAGATCCCTAAAAAGAGATGGCCACCAATTACCCACCCTCAAAATCTTATGAGTGGTCACTTTAGAAACATAATGGCCACCAAAAACTCCTACATGAAACTCATTAACAAACTTATCAGATGTGAGATTGTCTTACAAGTATTAATACGAAACCTTGTGCACACCAAAGAGGTTGCACTCCAACGGTGATGTGAAAGATCAAAGTAATCAACAAGCAAACATCGAACAAGGAAAATGATGCATGAAAGAATAGGTCTACTCATTTGCATAGATAAAAATAAGAGGGTACATATGGGAGTGTTGTTTAAATCCTATGCCTGGATAATCATTCCTTGCATGAGGGAAAGAGGGGTTATGATTCCAAAATGGAATGTAAATCCTATGACGCCTATGACACATATGACAATGACAGATTCTATGATGGAATCTGCCACATGTCATATATATCTTAAGACCTATGATCTCACCTAAGTGAGATGACTCACCATGTGAGGTGGAAAAGACACCGAGAGATGACGAGAAAATTCTCACACACGAACACCCATCCTTCATCGAAGTTGAGGTAGAGGTCATGGAAAGCTAGAAATAGAAAGAGAACTCCCCTAGACACCTAAGAAAGATGCATCAATGGGTCCCAATAATTAAAGGCCTAATAAGGTACCCATGTACAAACAACATATTAAAGGAAAATAATAAGAGGAGAAGAGGACTAGAAAGCTTGAAGAAGATCGATGGTTGTAGAAGACCTCACCACAAGTGAAGAAACTTCACCTTATAAGAGGGCTTTGTGAAATTATTTGCAACCTTATCAAAAGTCTGACAATACTATAAGTAGATGATGTATTCATGTATCAGTTCCTAAATTAAATGAATGTGGATCTCAATGTGCTTCGTCTATTAATGCTGAAATGGATTTCAAAAAATTGATATGGTGATCATGTTTTCATAGTAAATGTTAATAGGCCATCGAAAGTGAATACCGAACCTTGTCAATATTCCCTATAGCCAAACAACTTTTGTGGCAGTGTTAACTACTCCTCTATACTCTACCTCTGTAGATGATATTGCAATCACATTCTTCTTCTTGCTAGAGCAATTGACAGAACCTGAACCAAGAGAGAAATTGTAGCCCGAGGTAGATTTTTGATGATCTAGATCACCAACCTCATTAGAGTCTTTAAATCTAACCAAGTCAATCTTTGTCCGTCCTAGATAATGAATGTCATCAATATGAGTACCATGAACATAGTGAAGGATCCACTTTTCTATTTTTCAATGCAAATCATGAGGCTCCTTCATAAATTTGGACATGATACCAACAATATATGAAAGGTCTGAATGAGAGTGAGTCAGGTAAATCAAGATCCTTACCAACTATCGATAAAGAGTACCATCAACCATAAGCGTAGAGAAATAAGAAACCAACATAACCTCAGAAAGGAAATGAGTAGGAGAAGGCTTACAATTGGACATGGGAAAGTGAGCTAGCAAATCAAGGGAGTACTTAGGATGCAAAATTACAATTATTGAGTCAGAATAGGGAATATGAATCCCAAGAAAGTAATGAAGCAAGCCCAAATGAGACATGGAGAACTTATTGGCCAAGGCATTCTTCATATAATCGATGATAGAGGAAGAGTTACACATGATGAAAAGATCATCAACATATAGAACGCGGATGAGCATGGAGTCATCCTACCACAAAATGTAAACATTAGGGTCATAGTGACACTAAGTGAACCCTGATGTAAGAAGAAATGAGTTTATCTTAACATACCAAGCCCAAGGGGCTTATTTAAGGCTGTAGAGATACTTTTATAACTTGTATACGAGGGAGGGATCATGGAAATAAGTCGGGGGTTGTTCCATGTATATCTCTTCCTCTAGGTCCCCATGAAGGAAGGCACTCTGAACATCCATATGGTGGAATTCTCATCTATTTGCGACGGTGATGGAAAGGGTCAGTCGAATGGAATTCATTGCAACTGGAGAAAAGGTTTCTGAATAATCAACCCTAGCTACCTAGGAGAAACCCTTAGCTAAAAGTCACATTTTAAATTTCTTGATGTTCCCATCTGCACCATATTTTGTTCAGTAAACCTGTAGATCAAGAATTTTGCGCTTGTTACCTATCCAAGTTAATGCACCAAACTAAACACAAAAACCCTGAAAAACTCCAAATAAAAAATCGATACCTGATGAAGATGTAGACGGATGAGGAAGCCGATGTAGATAAGACGGGCACACACGAGCAATTCGCGCAATGGATCCGAATAACCTGCAAAACACCGATGCTTGACAGAAAAAGACCACGTTAAAAGGTATTTAAGTGGACTGCCCGAGAAGCGGGTCCGAGAAGCGATAAGCTTCCTCGGCGGATGTCAGTCCACGTTTTCAATTAAGAAAAGAAGCATATATGATAAAATATGTAAATAAAGACTAGATTTTCTGATTGCAGTAATAAAACAGAATCTAAACAGTAGACAAAAAAGTACAGAAAACAGGGAACTATGAAATAAATGCTGGATTTGTGTTACCTGTATCCTTTTACCTATCTGCAGATAAATCGGCGTCGACTGGGTAGAATCGGCGTCGATTGATACTAGTCGGCGTCGATTGAAAGGGATCGGCGTCGACTGGATAAGATCGGCGTCGACTGGAGACAGATCAGTCAATCAGGGACTGTGCGACAAGATTCAGGAATTGGAAGGTGAATGTGGTCTGCTGGATGTGCCAAAGTTGGCGAGACACTGGAACAGGGTCACCAGATGATAGATGGTGGTGTACGATGCTGATGCGACAGGGACAGAGTAACGGTGCTCCTCTCAGGGATTGATTCGGACAGGATCTGCCCTAATTTGATACAATTGATGCTAAGAAGATCTCTCTTTCTCTCAACCTGTATCTTTCGCTCTCTGCTCGCTTTTTCGCTCGTTCGTAATCTCTTCTTCGGTCTCTTCGCTCTCTTCCGTCCCTAGAACTGAGTTCTGGACTTGCTTTTATAATCGGCGCCGCTCCTAGAAAATCGGGGCCGACCATATGGGTCGGCGCCGATCGCGGAAAAGAATCCCGAGATGGCCAAATTGATTGATTCGAGAAAGATAAGACTTATCCCGACTACAGGAAAATATCCCGCTTAGGGAAGATTAAAAATAGATGTGATACATGGGTAGAATAAATTTGGGGTGGATAAGTGATTAAGATGCATGGGAAGAAGCGTAATTAAATATTTAATATTTAATCACTCATGGGCAAGATGTGATGGGATGAATTAAATTTGGAATAAGTGATTAAATCACAAATTGGATAATATCCCAAGGGGATAGTTGGTGACGTAAACGTGCCCCAGGTTACCTAGGCAAGTAAACAGATGGGAGGGACATTAAATTGGGTAACCAATTTTAAGTGTCTACATTTTGCCCCTTTTTGTCAAGTAACTTGCGATAAGCAAGGTTGTGAGACAAAAACAAGGAGATGGAAGAAGAGAAGAATTTGTGGTGATGTGATCCCCCTCAAACTAGGGATGGGATGGATGATAGAACAGACGATCCCGAGTTTGAAAGAGGTAGATGAAAAATGCAGGATGCCCCGGTCGGATATCTGGAGTAGATCCGATCATTGATGACGCATAAAAATAAACAAAAGGGCAGCAACCTAAGGAACTCACATTGGTAGGGAAAACTAGCCGGTCTCCTCATGAGACGACGTTAGTGCCTACAGACCCATGAGTGTAAGGAGAACTGCAAAAATAGTCAGCATCTAGAGAGAGACACATTGGTAGGGACAACTAGACAGTCCATAAATCAGACGACGTTAGTGCCTACAGACTCGCGTAACTCTAAGCTGCCAAAAAGGTACGAGTGTCCCACGCAAAAGGGAACAAATCTGAAATAGACAAGGATATCTAAAAGATGCGCCAAAAGGCAAGATTCAGCACACAACAATGATCAGATAGATAAGTAAGCCAAGTATCAACACTATGGCAAATAGACATGAAAAATCGGCGGCGATCAAACTAATCGGCGCCGACCAAAACAATCGGCGTCGACCCAACAAATCGGCGCCGACCAATCCAGGCACATATAAATATGCGAACGGAAAACATAAACGATTTATTTGCAACGTGACGATTGATTCAGACAGAGATAGATTTTTGATTTGAACACAATGGAAGCCTCTGGGAGCGGACAGAAGCGCAGGAGGACACGACTTGGGGTAAGTGATCATTCTTGAACCCACTTTTCTTAATTAATTTATTTATTTATTTATTTTTTATTTTTTTTGGTCGATTTTTTTGTTTTTGTGCATGGGAGGGCCAGGGTTTGGTTTACGTCCGGCCAGGAAGTCCGGCGCCGATTGGTTTAAATCGCGTCGATTTGTTTTTGGATCGGCGTCGATTGGTAGTAATCGGCGCCGACTTAAATGAACGACGCCGATTTTATTAAATCGGCGCCGATTGAAAGATAGGCATTTTTTTTTTTGTTTTTATGGTTTTGGAAGATGAGATTTGGGGGAAATAAAAGACTAATTATGTTTTGTGATGTCGTGGATGCAGGCATGAGAGGCTCTTCATATGAGGGATGCCATCCCTGAGCTATTGGAGACGATCCTTCCTGATGTGACAGGTGAAGACTGGCAGCATTTAGAGCTAGCCGGGCTCGGGGGTTTTAGATATTACAGACGAGTGCCACGAGATGTGGAGCTCATGCGGGCATTAGTGCGATGATGGGACAGCCACACGTGCACATTTTGGTTTAGGATGGGTGAGATGACTATCACCCATGAGGATGTATACAGGATCCTCCGATTACCGATTACGGGGGACTCGATTTAGATCACACCCCAAGAGCAGCAGCAGAGGGCCCTGGTGCGATTGTACAGAGACAGAGTAGATGACTCGGAGATAGTATCTGGGGTAGTGAGGATAGCCTCACAGTACAGGCAGGGATAGCCCTCGGAGCAGGCGGATAGCCTTGATTCAGATGGCTATATCTTATTTTACCCTGCCAGACTCAGGAGGGTGGGAGATTCCCATTGCTACTATTAGACTGCGTGTGCCGACATCTTGCAGTATAGACAGGTTTTTACCTTTGCTGATGCCCTAATAGCTCAGGTATATTATGAGCTGATGGATGTACACCACTGGCCAGCGAGGACAGGGATTGACGTCAGTTTTGTGCTTCATTGCTGGGCATATGAGGCACATAGCAGTGATCAGGCCATCTGGGCTTTCTTGGATGCCGAGCAGTAGTGGGGGGTGTGGATTATGGATTTTCAGGAGATGGTGGGCTGACATGGCCGCAGGAGATACAGGTAGATCACCTGAGTGGTACTCGGAGCGTTTCAGGACGCTTACACCAGATCAGGTTATCTGGAGACCATATCGGGCATTTCCGATATGGGTGTGGTCAGGATGCCCACTTGCGTAGCATTGAGACGGAGTCGGGTAGTCAGGGGTCGGTAGACCAGATATGTGGGAGCGAGTCCCATTCAATGCGGAATACTGAGGCAGTTTGGCCTAGTACAGACAGTGCCAGCCACATACAACGCCATATAGGCGGGATAGGCAGGGAGACAGATTTGCCAATTTTGACCCCGGCAGACCCATTGAGAGAGGCTCCACCCTCCACGGATAGCGATGATGACGCGGGGGTGGATGAGGGCTATGCAGCATGGTACAACACAGAGCTGTCCACGACATCTCCCGCCCTCTATAGATGCTGATGAGGAGGACATAGCTGCTATGCTGGACAGGCTAGAGGGAGAGCAATGCCACCACTGATACAGACACATCAGGTAGCGCTGGAGGAGATCAGGGCCTTGACAGAGGAGAGATATTCCCTGGTTATGGAGAGAGACACCACTCACCCATGAGCGAGATACAGCGATCCAACAGAGGGACCGCTACTTTCGGCACAGGGAGGCCCTCAGGGCCAAGTATGGGGAGACAGGTGCCCACATGAGAGTCTGCGGCACACAGAGTACGACCTTAGGAGGGGGTACCACCAGCGGTGCCTGCAGCCCCAGTAGCACCAGCAGCATCGTTACGAGCACCGGGTACTGTGAGCCTGAGCCACATACCAGTCTCTCCTCGCTGAGGTGAAGATACTACGAGGATGCCCTAGCGCAGCATGCCCCAGATGTGCCTCGGTACGGGGCGAGGAGGAGAGCAGCGACAGCTACGGCGAGTGGAGCCTCGGGAGGAGGGAGCACTGGGAGAGATCGAGGTAGGCCGAGACCTCCAGCAGTAGGTGCAATCGAGCTCGATAGGCGGTGGCCAGGGAGGGACAGCCAGGTGCAGAGGAGGGTGGAGGAGATAGTGTCCTCCACGCTTCAGATTTTACCATATAGAGATTTGATAGATTTTGTATTTGTATAGTGATGTAGCCTCGATTGGAAGGCATTGTATAGATGGCTTGATTGGAAGCCACCCATTTTTGTACAAAACACACATGTATATATAGATTGATCACGTTATTTGTCCTATAAGTGTACTCATGCTTTTAACTTTGATATACATGGGTAGATGGACATAGATAGAGGATAAAATAGATGTGATTGCATGGATATAGATGATAGATGATAGATGTGATTAGATAAATTGAAATGTGGGTAAAATAGATGTGATTGGATAGATATAGACTGATATATGATAGAAATGAATGTAACTTGGATAGATTGACATGTGGGATAAAATATTTGTGATTGGATAGAACTTTGATACATGGACATGATGTACTTGGATGTACATGTGATTAGATAATTTGATGGATAGATAGACAGATGTACCTCTAGATATACGTATTAGATATAGATAGATGTAATGTACCTTAGATGTACGTATTTTTCGATATTTTGATGGATAGATAGACAAATGTGTTTGATATATGGATGTAATTGTAATGAGAAATGAATACAGATAGATGTTTTGATAGATAAGCTGAACCTAGATAGAAGATAAATTTTGATTGAATTAACATGTGAAATGCCAATTTGACAGGGTTGCAAGACAAAGAAATGGAGAATACTCCTTGCAAGAGCCAAAGATGAAAGCGGAAACAACCGTGACTTAGAAGAGGAGATACTCGGAGAAGAAGAAAAATGATAAGTTGGACTTCCAACCGACCATAGATAAAATCCAGAAAGGAAACCGAAAGACCAAGCATACAAGGCCCTATATAAGATTAAAATAAATCTGACACTAACTAGTCGCAAACCAGATCTAGGATAGAAACGGAAAGAAAAGTAAGTAAGTATCTTGTCGGAACTTACAAGGGACAGAATACATGTCCATAGTGGGAAAATAGGATTCTCCATATGATCGACAAAAAGGTCCTAAATCTCAGCTTCATGATTTTGATAGAAAAGCAAACTGATCAATGCGGGAAGTTTGCTTGATATGGAAAGACTGATCGATGCGGGAAGTCTTTCAGTGATGCTAAAAAGTGTAAAAATTGACTGGAAGGCTGATTGATTACAAGAAGCCTTGAATATTTCTTTGAGAAACAGCCGTCCTTCAAGGGAGCGGTCTGTATTTGGAATTTGAATGATAGCCATCCTTCGAGGGTATGGTCTATATTTTTAGAATTTTTGATTCACTTGGTAATATATGGATAGCTGTCCTTCGAGGGATCAGTCTATCTTTTTGGATAGCATCTTTTTTTTCTTTTCTTTTTTTTTTCTTTTTTTTTTTTTTGTTTTTTTTTTTTTTTTGAAACTCTTTGGAAGAAGCTGAGTTTAGACCTAGATAGATCAGATGGAGGGGAAGAGAACATAGAAGAACATGTACTCATGCCCCGAGTAGATCCAATTAAGATAAGTACTTGGGACAGATGAAGTGGTGATTAAGGTATTCCTACCATGAGGAGGAACATATCCACAAGAAACGTGCAATGAGTAGAGCCGCGATACTCATATTTAAGGTAAACGAGGCAATAGGCGGAGAACCACACAATTTCAAATCACCACGAAAGTAGATGACTGGCTATTAGGACGGATGGAAGATCTGAGTTGCGACTAGATTTGTGTAAGATAGATTTTAACAGTAGAAGGGCCGTAGATGCAAAGCATTAAGAGGTTCCGCTTCAGGGATACCATCCATGGAAGATAAACGATAAGCCCCAGACCCATATTTATGAGTGATAATGTAGGGGCCCATCCAGTTGGGAGCAAACTTACCACGTTGACTCCTTTCGAGTGTAGTGACATTTTGATTTTCCTTAAGAACAAGGTCACCAATTTTGAAGTCACGGTGTTGCAAGTGCTTGTTATAAGCACGTTTGACACGCTCGAGATAGACTTGATGATGCTCAAGAGCGTTAAGACGCCGCTCATCTAATAATTCAAGTTGTGCTAGATGATTTTGACGATAATCCTCATCGGAGACAAATTCTCTGAGAGAAACACGGAGAGATGGGATTTGGACCTCCAAAGGAAGGACGGCCTCAGACCCATAGACGAGAGAGAAGGGAGTAGCACCAGTAGGAGTACGAATGCTAGTCCGATAAGCCCAGAGAGCAAAAGGGATATGTAAATGCCAATCCCTGCCAGCTCGACTAGTTACCTTTGCGAGGATATTACGCAAAGTTTTATTGGAAGCTTCGGCTTGACCATTAGCTTGAGGATAGTATGGAGAAGAAAAACTGAGCTTGATATTGAAAGCATTGCAGAGATTCTGCAAATCAGCGTTCTTGAAAGACTTACCATTATCTGTGATTAGCTTGTGTGGAACGCCAAAGCGACAAATGATGTGTTGATAGACGAAATCAACTATGGGTTTAGCCTTTGTTGAAGAAAGAGGGATAGCTTCTACCCACTTAGTAAAGTACTCAGTGGCAGTAATGATAGAATGATGACGCTGTGAAGAACGGGGATTGATGAGACCAATAAGATCAAGACCCCACTGCGAAAAAGGCCACAAATCCGCCGCAGGTTGCAAAGCCTGACTAGGGATGTGCGTGAGATTGGAATGTTGCTGACACTTGACGCACTTCTTAGTGTATTCACAACAATCTTGATTAAGAGAAGGCCAATAATACCCCAAACGTAAGATGCGCTTAGCTACAGCTAAGCCACTAAAATGTCCACCACAGATACCGTCATGGACCTCCTGAATAGCTTTAGATGATTCATGGGTTTTGAGGCATCGAAGCAAAATACCATCAAAGCCGCGTTTGTAAAGAAGGCCGCCTAGAATAGTATAGCGGTTAGCGCGTTGGACAAAAGATCTTCTACCATTGGGAGTCAGATCTGGAGGAAGGACCGAATGAGATAGATAATCAACTATTCTGTTGATACCACTCATCCTGAGTATGGGTTGTGACAGCATTGATCGACGTTAGTTGCCCAAGATGAGATGGCTGATCTAATCGTTGCACAGCCACATAAAGACGCGAGTCTTCGGTAAAAGGCGGGATAAGGGAGGCTAAAGAGGCCATGGTATCTGCGAATCGATTTGCAGTACGAGGAATGGCTTGGATAGTGAACTTATCGAAAGATTGGAGTTGGGCAAGAACGATGTCACGATATTTTTGAAGGATATCATTCTTGCATTGATAGACACCCGTGACCTGGTTAACGATGAGTTCAGAATCACCAAAGATGTCAATATGACGAGCGCCGAGATTAATGGCATTTTGAAGACCTAAGACAAGAGCTTCGTACTCAGCCATATTATTGGTGCACTCAAAGTTTAATTTGTGTGCAACTGGGATAGGCGTACCCCAAGGAGGAATCATCACGAAACCTGCACCTCCCCCTTGCTGGCATTTGGATCCATCAAAGAAGAGCTTTACTTTAAATGGAGATAGACCAAAATCAATTTGTTGGATATATTCATCGGGGAATTGAGCAAGGGGGTCTTGAGTGTCCGGAAGAGGAGCATCAGCTAATTGATCTGCAATAACCTGACCCTTGATAGACTTTTGCGGGATAAACTCGAGGTCAAACTCAGTCATGAGCATAAGCCAACGAGTGATGCGATCATTGTGATAAGGCTTTGCATGAATTGTCTTGAGGGGATTGACACTTGTGACAATGTAAGTTTTGTGATTAAGGAGATAATGACGAAGCTTAGAAGTTGCGAAGAAGAGAGCACAACATAGTTTTTCAGCTTCGGAGTAACGTGTTTCATACTCATGGAGGGTGCGACTGATGTAATAGACAGCTTGTTCTTTACCACAAGTGTCCCGATGCGAGATCATGGCTCCCAGAGCATGGTCAGTCACAGAGATATAAAGATAGAAAGGCTCCCCCTCGCGTGGAGGTGTAAGCACAGGTGGAGAAAGAAGATAAGCTTTGAGATCATCAAAGGCCTTTTGGCAATGTTCATCCCACTCAAAATGAACATTCTTACGGAGGAGATGGTGAAAAGGTTGACAACGGTCCGACAATTGGGAGATAAAACGACGCACTGATTGAAGACGTCCTTGGAGACTGCGGAGTTGCTTTAAGTTAGACGGGGGAGGCATCTCAAGGATGGCTTTTATTTTTGCGGGGTCGACTTCAATACCCCTGATGGAAATGATAAAACCTAAAAGTTTACCAGTGAGAACGCCAAACACGCACTTAGCTGGATTTAGACGAAGACAGAAGCGGATAAGCCTCTCAAAGAGAGGTGCAAGGATGAAAAGATGATCCTGACGGCGTTTGGACTTGCCGAGGAGATCGTCAACATAATCCTCCACAGTTTTGTGCAAGAGATCATGGAAGATGTACGTCATTGCTCGTTGATAGGTTGCTCCTGCGTTCTTAAGGCCAAAAGGCATGACACGATAGCAAAAGGTCCCCCAAGGAGTTATGAAGGAAGTCTTATGCTGGTCTTCTGGTGCGATGAGGATTTGATTATATCCGGAGAAACCATCCATAAGAGAAAGCATCTCATGACCCGCAGTTAAATCTACGAGTTGGTCGATATTAGGAAGAGGAAAATCATCCTTTGGACAGGCAAGATTAAGATCCCGGAAGTCGGTACAAATTTGAATTTTCCCAGTAGCCTTAGTTACTGGTACTACATTGGACACCCATTGCGGATAATCGATGGGTTGGATGAAGCTAGCCGAGAGCAAGCGTTGTAATTCTTCTTTAACAAGAAGGGCTACTCTAGGGTGCATTTTACGCAATTTTTGCTTGACTGGTTTGATGTTGGGAAGAGTAACGATATTGTGGACCACAATATCGGGATCGAGTCCTGGCATATCTTCATATGACCAAGCAAAGGCTTGACGATGTTTGGAGAGAAAAGCGGTAAAGTCCCCTAATTCCTGTGGATTAAGGGATTGGCCGACCTTGATGATGCGAGGGTCTTCAGAAGTCCCTATATTAAGGTCGATAGTGGCTTCGTTGAGAAGGGTAGACGTGTCAGAAGGAATAGTCTTGGGGAGATATGAATCCTCTGCCCCCAGATAGGTGAGGACAGAATCATCATCCGCACAGTGGATAGTGTTGATAGTAGGAGAGTCGTCTCCAACTATTTCAGGGAAGATTAATGGTATAGAAGCAGACCGATTGTTAGTCTCATAGACTAACGGCCCTAAGGAAATGGTATTGATCAAAAAAAAAAGTTAGGTGGGATGGAAATGTCATCGTCCACATCGAGTGATGCTTCTGACTTAGTGGGGAAAGATGGTTCTTCAGTAGGAAGAGGCTCATCAAGAATAGTGACAGTGGCCTTTGAAAGAGGTTTAAATCCTAAACCAAATTTCTGATGTGGCATGAGAGTAGGAATGGATTTGAGATCATGTATACCTTGTTCATATTTTCCAAGGCCAAAACCTTTCCACGCGCATCGATATAGATAAGTTTTTGCAAACGTGGGATTCTGTAGATAATCAAACCCTGTTAGGTAAGGTTTGGCTCTAGGAGGAGAATCCGGGCGATAATGAGGTGTATCAAGACCACCGTAGATGAAATTGGTCTGTTGATTGGGCAAACCAATGGTGACGATGCGACCGAGACCTGGTTGATATTCAGGTTGTTTGTCTGGTCTACCATACTCATTAGGTTTGAGATGGGCATCGAAAGAAAAGAGAGGAAGCTCTCCTAGTGAGAAACGCTGCAATGTCTCTTCCAGATTTTGTAAATCCGGTAGTTTGGTTGCAGGTATGGAAGAAGATGAGGCCTCGTCAGGAGAACATGCATTTTCTTTTAAAGGGGCAGATCTTGTGGTCATGTCGCATTGTGCGGAAGGAAAAGGATCTCCTGGATGAGTATATATTTTGCCCTCATATTGATATTTTAGGCATCGATGGAGGGTGGATGGGACACAATGCATTGCGCGAATCCAGGAGCGTCCGAGGATCATGTTATAGTGGAACTTTCCTTCGACAATGTAGAAGAGTTCATGAAGCAGCTTCTTACCTACTCGAATGGGTAAGACCACAGTTCCTAGAGTGACTGCTAGCTGATCGTTAAATGATCGAAGGGCGAAAGGTGGGGGTGACACCACATTCTTTGGTAACTTAAGTTGTTCGAATGTGTGCGAGGAGATGACGTTGAGTGCAGCTCCACTATCGATCATAACACGTTTTAAGGTAGTGTTATTGATTTGGACTGTGATGAAGAGGGGAGCCTCCAAATCTTCGGAAGAAAGAGAAGGAATTTCTGAATCTTCAAAAGAAATGGTAGTTGATGGTCCATTCAGTCCAACAACCAACTCGAAGGGCTGGGGCTCATCGGAATTCACTGCGATGCGACGCAGATTATCAATCAAAGCTTGGCGATGTTGTGGAGAGGATTGGATGAGGTCAAAAAGAGACATTTTGACCGGAGCCTGGGTGAGTTGTTTCATAACACTCTCCTCAACAGACACGGGAACTTGAGCCCGAGGTGCAGCACGAATAGAGACCCTAGGTCGTGGGGCTGATGAGGAAGGAGAAACGCCTTCAGGGGCTGCAGAAATGACAACTCGTGGTCGAGATGCTGAAGATGAAGATGGGTTATCATAGTGTTGGGTTCTAGTGGCGATATGGATTGTGTCAATTTGGGAAGGTGGAAGATCAAGTGGAATGGAACCACTAGAGGTCTGAGTGGATGGTTGAGGTTTGGATGGGGCTAAGATGACAGGAGGTAATTGTTCCTCCTCCAGCAAAAGGTCACTTTCTTCCAGAAGGTTCTTGATAACGGCTTGAAGAGCTTTACACCCCTCAGTGTCATGACCCGGGGTACGGTGGTAAGCACAAATCAGATCAGAGTTAAACCAAGTAGGTTTCACTCCTTTAGGATTATAAGGTTTAATCGGAGGAAGGGTTATGGATGAAGATTGGATGAGTTGATGAAGGATTTCGGTATAGAATCCGGTAGACGAAGATGAGGATAGAGATGATGAAGATGGTTCTTTTACCTTAATCGACTGCCGAGGTAAGAGAACTTGCATGTTAGGTTTAACAGTCTCTTTAGGGATCCTCTTATTTGTTTGGACATTTGGAGGAGCAGTCTTGGGCACTTGAGATGGGAGCAAGTGAGACATGATTGACTTTGGTGGAGGAGGAGCCCCTAAAATAGATTTTGAAGATGAGGGATATGCGACAAATTTTGCGGTCTTTGGAGACAAAGGGGGTTGCTTGGTCGAATGTACTGATGATTTAGATAATGTTGGTTTAGAAGAGGAAGAAGCTCCCAAAGTAGATGAGATTGGAGGGAGATAGGGTGTCTTGGTTTTTGGTAATGAAGATGATGGTCCTGATAGAAGAGGTGACGTCTTTTTAGTAGGTAAGTCTACTTTTCGGGGTATTGATAAAGAATGTGTTGTGGAAGAAGATGATGGCTTTGATAAGTGTGTAGGAGAAGATGCCTTCTCAGCGGGCAAATCCAATCGTTTATGAGGCGTGGAGAGAGATTTTTGTGGAAGAGCACCAAGAGTTTTGATGGTCCGAAATATGGGCTTTCCTTTTTCAGGGATGGTGACGACTTCAACGGCATAAGGTGATTGTAACCTTTTTGGGGGAAGCAAATGGGGAGATACTGATGGTGTAATGTTAGATTTTGGTTGTCTCGGTTTAGGTTCAGGAACCGAGTGTATAGGTGTTGGTGCTACTTCTTTTGATTTTTCCTGAATAGGTGAAGTAACATTGGTGATGGAAGAAGGGGGTGATGACGAAGCAGTTCCTTGGGAAGGGACTACTTCTGATGCAGTAATCATGGGTGAAACTACTGTAGGAAAAGAGATAGGAAGGGTCAAAATTGAAGATGCTTCCGTTGAAGTTGGCACAATGATAGGTATGTTCACCAAGGGCATAGTTGCGGCGGGAATGGGAGCAACAGAAGTGGATGTGTCTGAAGTGGAAACTCGAAGGGATGTAATTGCCTCGAGTATTGAAAGAATGTCTGATGATGAGATAGATGAGGATGACACTGTCTCGGGTATGGATGGTAGGTCAGACAAAGGAGCGGAGAGAGATGACTCCGTGCTTAGTAATGTAGGAATATTCAAAGGTGGGTTATCTGAAGATGGAGGAATTCCAGTGATTGGTGAAGTGGAAGAGGGTTCTGATTCGATCGCTGGGTTTGTAGATGGACGTGGTTTCAGAAGAAGAGTTCTTCAGGTAGAAATGAAGTTGATAGTGTGGGTATTTGGTTTTTGAGATTCCGAAGAATTATGATTTGGGGCATGATTGGGGAAGGGTTGTTTAAAAACGTCCAGTGCTTGATTTGGGGGAGCATTTGGGTTATCCAGAATGAGCTCGCCTTTATCAATGAATTTTTGGACAAGGTTTTTGAAAGTCTGGCATCGTTCGATGTCATGACCCTTGGTTCTGTGATAATGACAGAAATCGTTTTCCCTATACCAGAATGGGCGTTCTCGGCTTTCATCAATATCCCTAATGGGTGGAAGTTCGATCATGCGAACTTCCAACATTTTTTCTAAGATAGAGGCATATGATTCCCCCAAGGGAGCAAAGGATCGAGATGATGAAGCCCCTTTTCGAGCAGATGAAGGGTCTCTTCGTGATGGTTGATTAGGAGTACTATCGGTTCTTGGTGTTTTTAATACGATAGCATTTGTGGACCCTTGATTCTTATCTTTAGGAGGGAAAGAATTTGGTTTGGTGAACCGAGAGAAATCTGGTTTAGATTTGGAGCGAAGTTTTAGTTTTCCTTGTTCAATGGCACGAGATTCGAGTTTGCGTGCCATCGTGAAGGCTTCTTCGAAGGTATGAAAAGTTTGGATCCTTAACGTGGAAGAAATGTGACTAGCACAAGATCGGGTGAACAACTCGATCTGTTGGGATTGAGGAAGGGAGAAAGACAATTGGTTGATTATCCCTCTCCAACGAGCGACAAAGTCTGCAATAGACTCATCGTCGAATTGGCGAATGTTGTAAAGATCTGTAATTGAGATCTTATGCGCAATATTTATTGAAAAGTTTTCAACAAACATCTGGGCCAATTGAGAGAAAGAAAATAAGGAATGTTGAGGAATATTATTGTACCAGTCCAAAGCGGGACCCGCTAGAGACATAGGAAAGGTACGGAGCATGAGTTCCTGATCCTGGACGATGAGGTAGCAAGCATGTTTGAATGCTCGCAGATGTTGTTGGGGGTCTTCCCGACTATGAAATTTTGAGAATTTGGGAAGTTCCCATTGGGGAGGATAAGGCTTAAAAGCCACCGAAGGATGAATGGGTTCATTGCACACTTCTTCAAAGGAGTATGAAGGACGGGCTCCTTTTGTGGAGGCTTCCAAGTCTGCCATTTTCTTGAAGAGAATTTGAACTACGTCGGATTGGGGAGGAGGTACATTGGTATGTCCTACATAAGAAGCAAGTAGTGGGTGTTGTTGGGGTGTCAATGGAGGATTCATCTGTTGATGGATAGGATGATAAGAAGAATAACCAGGTGTTCTGGGTGACACCGGGTGGGGTATTTGTTGTGAGATAGCTTGCGTATAGGCAGGCTGTGAGATAATAAGTGGTTGAGCAAATAAAGGTTGGGTGACGGATGGAGCCTGTGATTGGTGGACTCCTATGTTTGTTGATTGGATCGGGACAGATTGAGGAATATGGGTGTTGGTTGGATTGGACATGTTGGGGAACAAGACCTGAAAGGGGCCTTCTACTGCCGGGTTAGGTATTAAGGGTGCCGATGTTAGAGGATGGGCGAAGGTCACAATTGCTGGAATATTGGAAGAAAGACCCCCTAGAGGACGAGAAGTAGGAGCCAACTGACTATTCGGAGGGGGTTGGCTCATGAAGAGGTATTGACCTTGGGACACGATGGAGGGCATAGATGAATTGACGGCAATGTGTGGGTGTGCAGACGCATTCATTATAGCCAAGGCAGAAGACCTCTCAGAAGTAGGTTGTGGAATATTCGAGGTAACTGCGGTGTTAGGGATAGGTAAGACTAATTGAGAACTAGTCGACATGGTAGGTGGAAGAGAAAAGGGAGGCATAGGGGCCTCGCCCTTCTCCGTGGCTCGAGGCAAGAGAGATGGTGCAAACTGCTCTACAAAGGCCTGGGATGATCCACGAGGATAATTGTACACTTGTCGGATTGGTGGGTCTTGGTCAGATATTTGGATCGACTTGTGTACTAGGTAGTCCATGAGGGCTATTGGATTGCGATCGAGGAAAGCCTGAAATTCAGGATCCCCGCGAGGAACATACTCCGAGCCAGATGATATCTCGGAGGGACTAGGAGAAGCTGGACGTGATGGAGGCGCTTTGGTTTGATAGAAGGGATTATACGACCATGACGGGGAACCAACTAACAGCGGTCCCGAGGAAGGTTGGAGGGGTGCCGAAACATCCACGCTGGTGGTGATTTCGGAGGAAGAAGGAACCTGTTGGGCCATTTTCCTAGATTGTGACCGGGTGATAACCGTCATAAACAAGCAAGAAAGAAGATTGTCCTAACTAATGCACAAACAATTCAAGCAGCGCAAGTGATTATCTCCTTTAAATTTTGATGCCTTTAAGAAAAGAAAATGTTAGGGAAGGCTTTTTAGAACAGGAACTACTCAGATAGCCAAACTAAGGATGGTTTGGGTAATGTTTGGTGAGGAGTCCCGAAGGCACTTCAGTAAAAGACCGGTACGTGGCTTGATATAGGGGCCTACCCCCGCACTTCACACACCGCTGCGATAAGGGAGTCGGGTGCTTTGCCAATATATACCAAAATCTTCCGTGAATTTATAGCGCGGCCCGAGTACCGCGTAGGCTCTTCCTCTTGGATATCACTTCCAAGTAGGCGAGGCCAGGGAAGGAGTTTTGTTTAAATGCTTTATACCTAGTGATTTTGGCTTTGTGTGCAAGGGTGAAAAATAAAAAAAATCAAATAGTGTCACTACCGATTTTGATCAATTTTTCCAGCCTATTTAAAACTAGGTGAAAAGCATGCAGCAATGACAAAGAAAAAGTTCTTTTTAAGCACTTAAAAATGAAGTGTTTGATTTCGATGAAAACAAGCCAAACAGATTCTTTCCCCAAATGCGATTAGGTTCTTTTTAAGCACCAAAAACTGAAGTGTTTGGATGTGATAGACAACCAACAAAGAAATCCTAAAAAGGAGAAAACACCGAAAAAGAGGAATACCTGTAGATTTAGCTCTCCAAGGTGTGTGGACTTCAAAAAGCGCGTTGTTGAGCTCTTCCCCTCGAACAATCCCACGAACAAGCAAAGTGCTCCGCAAGAAGAGGTTAAGCAAACACCAAAGAAAACCCAGAAAGATATATCCAGGTAATGGTGAAACGAAAAATTTCTATTTTAAGGAACTAGAAAAATTTCGAAGATAATGATTTCGCCTAAAAAAGCAAGATTGAAATGATGCAATGAAATGCTCAAATAGGACTGATAGAAATCAGTGAAGAAAAGGAACAAAGTTCAAAACTAGAAAAGAAATGAACTTACCAATAAGGGACTTTGGTTGGGTCCCACCGGGCGTGCCAGAATGTAGATCAAGAATTTTGCGCTTGTTACCTGTCCAAGTTAATGCACCAAACTAAACACAAAAAACCTGAAAAACCTCAATGAAATTGATACCTGATGAAGATGTAGACGGATGAGGAAGCCGATGTAGATAAGACGGGCGCACACGAGCAATTCGCACAATAGATCCGAATAACCTGTAAAACACCGATGCTTGACAGAAAAAGACCACGTTAAAAGATATTTAAGTGGACTGCCCGAGAAGCGGGTCCGAGAAGCGATAAGCTTCCTCGGCGGATGTCAGTCCACGTTTTCAATTAAGAAAAGAAGCATACATGATAAAAGATGTAAATAAAGACTAGATTTTCTGATTGCAGTAATAAAACAGAATCTAAACAGCAGACAGAAAGTACAGAAAACAGGGAACTATGAAATAAATGCTGGATTTGTGTTACCTGTATCCTTTTACCTATCTGCAGATAAATCGGCGTCGACTGGGTAGAATCGGCGTCGATTGAGACTGGTCGGCGTCGATTGAGGGGGATCGGCGTCGACTGGAGACAGATCAGTCAATCAGGGACTGTGCGACAAGATTCGGGAATTGGAAGGTGAATGTGGTCTGCTGGATGTGCCGAAGTTGGCGAGACACTGGAACAGGGTCACCAGATGATAGATGGTGGTGTGCGATGCTGATGCGACAGGGACAGAGTAACGGTGCTCCTCTCAGGGATTGATTCGGACAGGATCTGCCCTAATTTGATACAATTGATGCTAAGAAGATCTCTCTTTCTCTCAACCTGTATCTTTCGCTCTCTGCTCGCTTTTTCGCTCGTTCGTAATCTCTTCTTCGGTCTCTTCGCTCTCTTCGGTCCCTAGAACTGAGTTCTGGACTTGCTTTTATAATCGGCGCCGCTCCTAGAAAATCGGCGCCGACCATATGGGTCGGCACCGATCGCGGAAAAGAATCCCGAGATGGCCAAATTGATTGATTCGAGAAAGATAAGACTTATCCCGACTACGGGAAAATATCCCGCTTAGGGAAGATTAAAAATAGATGTGATACATGGGTAGAATAAATTTGGGGTGGATAAGTGATTAAGATGCATGGGAAGAAGCGTAATTAAATATTTAATATTTAATCACTCATGGGCAAGATGTGATGGGATGAATTAAATTTGGAATAAGTGATTAAATCACAAATTGGATAATATCCCAAGGGGATAGTTGGTGACGTAAACGTGCCCCAGGTTACCTAGGCAAGTAAACAGATGGGAGGGACATTAAATTGGGTAACCAATTTTAAGTGTCTACAGAGGGTGAGAAGCGGAGGTGAAGAAGGAGTGAGTTCCAGTGAACTCGTAACAAGTTCATATCTCATCCAAAGGATCCCCAATCACTCTCCAACACTTTGTAAAGTTTGTCTAGCCCAATGAGGACCAAGAGGTGGGAGAGCCTCATAATCTATAGATTCTTCACTCAAGTGAGAAGGGACAAAGTCCTCATAATCACTTTTGTAAGAATCAAAATAATCTAAATCATGAGGGTCGGTAGGAGTAGGAGGATTAGGAAGATCAGGTGGAGGAGGAGGATCATGCTCAACAACATCATCATTTGAAGAGTCATAATCATAATCAGAGAGCATAAGGACCGCATAGGGTGGAGAAGTAGAAGTTAAAGATGACTCATCAAATTTCACACTTCTCTTAATATAAAGATGATGAGTAGTAAGGTTCAACAATCTATACCCCTTCACGCCATTAGGATACCCTACAAAATACAAGGTTTGGAGTGTGGTTCCAAGGTATTTCATTTATTTTTGGGAATTTAGGCCATAACATTGGATTCGAAAATGTAAAAGTGCTCTACATCACGTTTTCATCCAAACTAGGCTTCAAAGGGTGTCATCCATCTTATGGACTTGTGTGGAACATAGTTCTAAATGTAACAAGCACAATTTCACTGCTTTGACCCAATACTGCAGAGGAAGGGATTTTGAGTGAACCATATAAGTGGCCATATCCTTAAGCATTTGGTTATTTCTTTGTGCAACTCCATTTTGTTAAGGGTTGTAAGTAAATGTACATTGCAAAGTAATCCCTTTGGAGGTACAAAAATATTTGAACCTATTGCTCACATACATCTATTATCAGTTTGAAGAACCTTGATAGATATTTTAGCTTATTTCTCAACAAGATCCTTAAAGTCTCAAAAGTGATCGAAAACTTAAGAATTTTTATCAAGAAAATACACCCAAGTGTAACACAAAAAATCATCATTGAAGGTTAGAATATAAAGAGCTATAATAAATTAAGGAGATACAAAGTGGCTAGAAATGTCACTATGAATGAGATCCAAAAGATGAGTAGCTCTCTAGGATTTTCATTTTCCAAAAAAATATTTAGGGTGCTTCTCGAGGGCACAATCCTAATAAAGACAAATAAAATTTGACACGAGGTTGACCATTTCACTTTGGCTCAATTGTTCAAGGTGATGATAGTTAAGATGGACAAAAATCTCATGTCATATCTTGTTAATCTCATTTGTATGAGTGAGAAAGGCAGTGGGCATTGAATCAGAAGTAAATGGGAGAAGGTATACAACCATAAATGGTGATCTACCTTTCCATCAACCATGGTGGATTCAGAGTGAATCTCACAAATAATCACCTAGTTAGGACAAAATGACACTCGTATTACTTCATCACGGTGAGTTTTTTGGTAAAATGATAGGATATTGGTAGAGAGATTAGGAATACTCAACACATGGTTACATGTTCCACCGTCCATGTCTACCAATCCAATACTAAAAATTGACACTCTAATGCCATCACCCAACATGATTTGGGACATGTCACATGAATCAATGTTAGATAACTCAACATGCAAAGAGCCCATGTGATGCAAGGCACTGAAATTAATGATCCATCTTGACAAAGGAGAAACTCTATATACAAGGGAATTTCCTTTCTTCTTCATAGATTTAAAATCCTTTGATTTAGAAGACTTGACCTTTGAAGCATTTTGTTTGATCGACTCAGGAACACTATATTATTATTCTCAATTATACGAGTTAGGTGATCGATTTGTTTTCTCACACACTAATGTTCTTCATGACTAGTCTTCTTACAATAATAACACTTACACTTTTCCTTCTTCACTTTAGGCTTAGAAGTGGAAGCGTTCATGTTAGGTTTGGTTTTGGTTTGGTTGGTCTTGGTTTCCCTCTTCAGTTGATCATTTTTCTCTGTCTTCTTTTCATATTTATTTTCCTTTCCCTTACCAGTACTTGCTACAAGTACACGTGACTTAGGTTTGAGAGTCCCCATTTGAATGAGTTTGTCCTATTCTCAAATGAGTTGGGACAAAAAAATTTCAAATGAGGGAATTTTCCAAGAACTGCCAAGAGCTTATTTTGTGGCATGGAAGGTCAAAACTAAGATGGAGTATTTAGAACCTAACTTAGAAAGAATCGACAAGATAAACTGGGAATATTATTTCTCAACTCCACATTCCTTTAAGAGAAATATAGTGTGGAAAAAATTATAGAAGAAGAATTGTAGGTTATCAAAGTTGCTAGGAGGTAATCCTAGTAGTTCGTTCTCTAACTTGTGCGCTCTAATGCCATCTTGCTTCCTAAACATATCATCAAGAAATTTCCAATCTCCATCGGGTGTTAAGGAAGACTCAATGTGGAGGATAAATTTAGAAGATACAGACATACAAAGAAGACCCAAAGCCTCATCGCATCAGTTTAGCCACTTAAATTTTATGGTCTCATCGTTAGGTTCAATCTTTATTCCCATGGTGATGTAAAACAATCCTTTACCCCTTAGTTTAATAATAATTTTTGATCTCCATTCAAATAAATTAAACAACGCGAGCAAAGGAAAAAAAAGAGAATCCATCGCAAAAGAGAGAAAAATAAGAATGCAAAAGGAAAAGAAGCACACACACACACACACACCTCAGAATAATATTATCACCCCTATTTGCGGCACTTTATAGTTTAGCATGTTGATTACAATCAGGTGGAAATGTGCATCATGAAATAGTCAATCACTCACCTTATATTAAGTGTAATAACACGCAAGTGTGGAGAACACAATCAAGTTTTAGAAATCATGAAAAATTGAAACCATAAACAAGCACAAAATGATGCTAAAACAAGAAAAAAGGAGAGAAAATAAGCCTTGTGTGAGAAATAGCATCTCACGCCGTAACATAAACCCACTTACCACAAAGTTATGATGGACACTCTCACTAGCCCACAAAAAATAAAAGGAGTGATACAATGCAAAAATGGACTCAAAACGATTCCAGAGGACATATAGGATGCAAAAAAGGATCCAAGAAGATAGAAAAGAGATCTAAAAAGTGCTACACACTCCAACAAAAAAATTAGCAGAAAGAAAATTCCAATAAATTAAAAAATGGAAAAAACAAATAATTAAACCTTAATTAACCACTAATTAAATTAATTAAAACCACCTAGATTATGTAGACACAAAATCACACACATATTACTATTTTACTATGTAGTCAGTAGATTGTTTATATGCATGGATCTTAAGTAAGAAAAGTATTCATTGGTGACATAATCCTTTGTCCATCCACTTGTTTTGATTGTTTCTATTGAATTTCTCTCTCACATCTATCATTGTTGCACCCAGTTCTGGTCGATTCATAGGGATCCCTATTTGTCTGTCTTTTCAGATATGTCATCATTTATCCCAGGACACTAGCGCCCATTCTAGACACTAGGACACAGACGCTCCTGTCGTATTTTTTCTTTTTACTCTTTTTAACATTTGTGGTTTTGCTTTCTAGTTTTCTTATCCATATCCCAAGCTCATAGTCGATCTTTTGGGTCACTAGTGTCAAAATTCAAACAAGAGATCCATATATATACACAACATGCACTCTATTATTATGGCTATAAATTCTAAGGGACAATATCATCTACATATTATCACTGCCATTACAAGGGAGTGCATTTTTAGGCTACATAGGAAGGGGAAGTTCTCAATTCCATATCACACATTTACATCTTATCTAGCCATAGCCCACTATCTTGGCATCATTAGTGCGAGGGAAACCTAAGGACACTATTACACACACAAACAAAAAGAACTACATAGATTTTGGAATGTAGTGTAACGTTTTTTCATAAGTTCACTCATTGGGTGACCGACAGGGTCAGTATGACTTCACATATTACATTTTCATTCCAATTTGTAGTCATTGTTTTACCCTCAATACCTCTTTCTAACCCCAAGCACACCGACCTATCACCCAACATACGTTGGGCACTCACTTAAGGTGTGTGCATGCGCCGAGCCCCTCCTTAATGTGAGATTTTCAAGAGAGTTCCACCATTAATGGAGGATTATTTGCATAAATAGAAGTAGATGCATCTACTTAAAAGGTATTAAATATAACTAACAAATCTACTCATCAATGCATCACAAAAGGTAAATAAACATTGTATGAAGCATAAGGAACCAAATATGAGTCATGAAAATCCAAATAATATGAGGGTTTACACACATAAACAAGATGTATAGAATAGATCCATGTATATTGATTTAAAAGAGTTTATAGCAGCCACACTACATTCAAAAGGGTCATCTCAGACCATATATATCAAATTACAGAGATCCAACCCATCCAAACTAATCTGATCAAAGATCCTAACCATGATTTCCCCATTGTAACCCTTGTTACAAACCCCAACACCCATACATATGCTTAATGATATCCTTTACAACCCTTTAGCATCAAGAACTCTAAACCCTATCATCATGAGCTCCAAACCCTTAGCATTACCTAAGATTTCTGCAGCACCTCATTACCCTCCTTCTCTTAGCACTCCTGTACTCTCTAGCACCTTCACACTACCTTCTCCTTTTTTTATTTATGTCCAAAAATTCCTTTAAATAGGATCAATGTCCACCACCATGAATTTTCTCATGAGAAGATCACGTGCTAAGTGTCAATGTGGTCCTCCATAGGAGAATGCTCATCCTCTTTACAAAACCTTCCATTAACTGTAATGATGTCCCTGAAAATATTCCTTACGTGGAATATCCTTTTCTTAGCCTCCAAGATTCTAGGCTGGCACCTTATCCACTTATCGCACCTAGTCAGTCCCTCACGCTTTTCCTAAACTGACCCCATGATGCTAAATATGGCTATGTCCTTAAAACCCTTATTCTACCTCCCGTGTGTGCCCTGGTTTCACTCAAAGCCTTCTTAAACCCTTTTATTACACGTTTTTCCCTGAGCACCATTCTATTTACTGGTCCTGTGCTAACATCACCCACACTACACACGTTCTCCGTCCTTGGAAACATTCTACTCCTTTAAAGAATAAATAATAGTGGAATTGAAATGATCTAAATAAATAATGGAAGAATATGTTACTCTGCTGCATGAGGAGTGGGGACTCCATCTTCATGGATGCCTCAATCTTCTCCCAAACATCTACTTCTCCCTACGCCTATTGAAGTTGGTCACCCACCAATGCACTTACTTCATCAAAACTTAGTTCATCGCTCTTAGCTTTCAGCGTATCTACAATGCTTTCCAGATGCTTGCTATGATCACCTAGCGCATCCATCCTGTGAAAGATTTGGGGGTATAGTTCATTTATCCTATTCTTAATCGAACTTCGTGAGATTTTGATTTCTTCCAACTTCTTCTCAACTTCGACCAAGATCTTATCACGCTCTGACATATTGCCTTTTTTCTTTTCCTAATTTTTTTTCAGATCCATCTCATGGGTAACAACCAATATGCTTGCTACCTTGTCTCTATTGACACATTTTTCATACACAACTTTGGCCATCTGCACAACAGTATTTACTGTAGTAAGGAGCTCAGAGTATTGAGTCAATTTATTCCCAATATTCATTTTTCTTCCTCCTTCTAGCATGCCATCACCTCTTCTTATGAATCTAATTCGAGTGGCTGCCTTTCCATGGTGAGGGTGTAGGTCAAGTCTTCTAAGCAGTGCATGGTTGACTCATATTTATGCTCAGGCTAGGCCAGGTCAAGGCGTTTCAAGATAATGACATCTGAAATGGCCTTTATCTTCTTGTGGACTTTGTGCATCTTCATCTTTTCATCCCTCAATTCATGCCTTAACTGTGCACTGATCAATTCCTTCTGTTTTATTTCCTTATCCCTCTCAATGATCTCCTCATTATTTTTCTCAAGCTCCTCCTTTAATACCCTTATTATATCATTTATGTTGAAGATTACTGCTTCCATCTACAATGATACTTTGTTGAGCACGTTGCAGCATTTATCATTTAACAGTTGTTGGATATTTATAAGAGGGTTTATTCTCTTGACATTTTTTATCTTCATCAATGCATCATGATTTACCTTGAATTCGAGTTCATCAACATGGGACTAAAAATCCCAGGATACCATTTTCCTCATGCGTAGGTATGCACCCTCTTTATCAAAAGAAGACCAAGTGAGGAGTTGGTCGGTGGGCACGGTACTTTGGAAGTGTGTGCACAATACCTTGCTTGGATCAATAATATAAGTTAGATCATGTTCCTGTGCTACTATTGTGCCCTTCCCACATGTGCACAATGTGGTAAGGAAGCTTACTGCTAAGTTGGGGTCTCTACCAATGCTCCCATATTCCTTTCCTACACGTGTCACTCTCCTCAGTTTCCTTAAGTACTTCTTCAGTGCACTTGGCTCTACTTCATACTCAACTAACTATTGGATAATATCCTACCACTTCCCTCTGGACTAGTGTTATCCATCTGACTCCTTGGTCAAGCTCAGGGTCTTATGATCTTTCATGTTTACTTCCTCAATCCCCTCTTTTCATGATCATCCTTCCTCATTCTCATCCCTCTCTTCATTTCCTTCTTCATCTAACTCCTAGGTACATTATACATAGGATGATTCTGAGAGCCTTACCATGCACTCTTCATCATCTTCATCTCCCTTGTTCGGCCTCCATGCTTTCTATTTCTCCTAATTCTGACCCTTTTATCACCCTTTGTTTCTTCCTTATTAGTGACTCCAATATAGGGAAATTCTCTTTTTATTCTCTCTCAGGTGACTCTTATATTCTGCGACAAATCTTCCTTCTATGGTGAATATTTTCTAATGATATAATTCTTCTAATGGATGTAAGTACTCTGTGCCCACATGCTTGAATCTTATGCCCCTACTATCTGTACTGTTTACACACTCAACACCTTTTTATCTAGAAGCATATTCTCTTTCTCCCTTCCTTGGTACAACATTTTTCCTCATGGTGGGGTCCTGAGGATTGGAGAAATCATCTTCAACATAAGCACCTTTTTCATACTTAGGCCTTAGGTGCAAATGCACCCTCATTTTTTTCCTCCCTGCAATAGGAAATGTTACTTAGTTTCAACATGTGCATGCATTATGGGAGACATACTTCTCCACATAGGCTTGACTTCTTAGGGATATATTAACTTCCTACGTAGCTCACGGTAATATTGATCTACTACACTTAGATCAAACCTGAGTTTATTTATCTCTTTGATGTCGATTGACCCTGACATTAAAGTACTAGGCCATGATGACGGAGAAAAGTAAACTTAAATCAAGGACTCTTGGTGTACCATATATCAAAGTAAAGCTATCGATACAAAAATTCTCATATACGGATGAACTGAACCTCTCCTTATACTAATGAAGGAAATCGCTCAGGTATTCTCCATTCAGTCCCGAATACACCGCACATCTGCTTATACCACCTTTCTAGGTGTGCCTTATGAGTGCCCGTCATGGTGTCGATAAGTATAATGTTCAAACCTCTTAGCGGGGGAGGGGTTCTCCTCTGGGTATTCCCAAAAAAATTTATCTGATCCATTGGGTATTCCAATCTCTGAAAAGATAATGGTGAGGAGAACATTACCAAAAATGATCTTTTCTCTATGTGCATGCGACATTTATAATATCCTCTATAATAAAATACTGAGAGGTTATAGATGGTCCCCTCAAGATCTTGTGGCATACATTCAACTAGGCCTTGTTGATCCATGTGTCTATCTCTCTTGCCCATTCAAAATTTGTGACCAAGCGTGCATGGCCATCCTCATCATAGGGTTTGGTGATTGCAGAAATGTCAAAGTAGCATGAACCCTTCTTGTAGTCATAAGCTTCAATGGTCTTCTTAATGGCTTCTTTGTCTTCCAAATCACCTTCCAATGATTCTCCTTCATAGATAAGGCCGATGAACTTAGAAATTAGATGGGGGGTTATGCGCATCCTCTAACCTTGCAAAATAGAAGTGGTATTCATGCACGACATGACATCAACCATTGGTATTAGTCACTCAGGATTTTTGAAATAGGGAAACACATAGAGTTGCAACAACCCATCCTTCTCCATTTTCACCTTCACTTTTTCGTCATAGATAGACATTCCATCTGGTGTCCTCTTCTTTATAGGGTGAACATCTCTAGTGTCATCTCATTTTTGTGGTGCTTGTCTGATGGTTGTAATCACTTATGGTCATATTTCATGATATGAGACACCCATTCCTTACCAAGTAATACGCCGTCCAAGTACTGCATTTCCATATACCATTATTCATTGAAACTGGTAGAAATGAGCTTGTTTTATTTTTCCCTTTCCCTTCTTCGGTGAAACGTTTGTTACTTTCCTTGTTTCATTCCTTTTTCAGGTCCTTAAAACTTCTTCCTCTCTCCTGGTCCTGGCTCTTCTCAACTTCATGGCTCTACTCCTTTGTAAAAATTCCTCCAAATCTTGTGCCCTAGCTATGCAACCCTAACTTGGAAAACCCCTTTTCCACAAGAAGGTGTAACACCCACATGATCCTTCCACACAACCTTCTCCGCTTACGCCCGTGTACTCCTTTCCAGCTCTAGTTCGCTGATCAAACTAGCTATGTACACAAATCTTCACAAATATTCTCAAACCTTCTTTGCAAGGATGCCCTAGTTCACGAGAGATTTTTGATAACTTAAAATACAAGGTAAAGAATAACGCGCCCCTGATCTTATATTTATAACTTTTGATTTTCTCTACAATAAATGTCATGCCACCTACTAATGTACTTTCACAATAAAGGTGGATTTTTCCAACGCCAACCTTCAGTGCTTTTCCTTCATGCTCAATCCTACGTGAAAAACTTTGGTAACCTTCAGGCGCATAAAAACCCTTACTGACCACAGATCCTTATGCATTTGGGCTTACAATGCCAAAGGAATTCTTCCTATGTGTCCTAATCCTGGTTCGTTGACATCACCTACCTCATGTTGTTCCTATAATTTTCATTCTTGTACATGGTTTCTATAAAGCCTTTTGACGCCATCCTTCCCTCATGTTCACCTCTTCTACGCATGATCTTCCAATCCACATGTTTTTGATTTTTCAACCTGGGCCATCAACAACCATAGATTCCAGCACTTGTCACATCACTCCACCCCACACAAAAATGGATGCGTGCTCCTCTATGCATAGATTTTTTTTAAAATAATAAGTGGCTACCAGTGCAAAAACACACACAAAACACAACAACACCAACCAAGACAAAACAACTAGAAAAGGAAACATAAAGAAAGGAAACTACATTAAAGCAAATCCTAGGCTAACTGGCAATATTTCCTTATTTACAAACACAAAGAAAACTTATTTATAGTAGGGCTTCAACCTAATCCCATTGAAATGACCTGACAACCATGTTCCATCCAGTGCACTTGTAACTGGAAAACACCTGAATCAAGTATATAGGATACAATGTACAGGCCCAACCGATGGAATTTTAATTTCCCAGGATGGCACAAAAATTTGAATCATATAAGAGAACCATTTACCCAACCTCAAACTACTTGTTCTTGATGTGTTTATCATGTCATGCCTTCTGCATGGATTTTTCTATTTTCTGACTCCAGCAAAAATATACCACCCTCTTATCCAACTGCATCAAATTGTTCAATCCTCTCCTCAAGTGCGTGTTCATCAACTAACCCTCTTGTGCATGCTATACACAGCGATGGTAACATGAATTCAATAGGTAACACAACTTCCATGCCAAACACCAATTGAAAAGGTGTGGCCTTGTTCAGTCTCTTATAAGTAGTTTGATATGACCATAACACAACAACAAACTTTGTCCATCCCAATCCTTTCTTCCCACATCACAAATCTTGGTCAACGTGTGATTCAAAATTTTGTTAAACGCCTTAGCAATCCCATTAGCTTGTGGGTGATAAGGGTTAGTATTGTGATGGGCCACCATGAATTATGCTGATAAAATTATAACTGTCTCATTTAAGAAATGAGTACCCTTATCACTTGTTAAACTTAGTGGGCATCCATACCCCTTGATTATATTTTCCCACAAGAACCTAGCTACTGTTATTACTATGTAATCCCTTGTAGGAACTTCTTCTGCCCACCTTGTAAGGTAATATGTGCATGTAATGATATAATGTGAACTTGTCCTTTGCACAACTAGAGAAATAGGGCCTATGAAGTCAATTGCCCATTTCTCAAATGGCTCTACACTGGTAATTGGTCTTAATGGCATTTCATCCCTTTTCCTTGGTTTAGTAAGGTGTTGACAGTGGTCACAGGCCTTGCAATACTTGATACAATATTTGTAAACCGTTTCCCACCAAAATCCTGCTGGAAGGATCTTGCGCATGGTCACATTCCCTAAATAGTGCCCCCCTACAATTCCACCATGAGCCTCTTCCATGATTGCAGTGTGCTCATGCTTCAAGCATGCACCAGCGCAAAACCTCATTGTGGACTAGATTGTATAAGTCTCTACTAATTAACATGTAGGGCATGACGCGTATGGCTAACTGCTTCCTTTCCAAAGTCTTCATTCCCTCCAATGCCACACCCATTTTGAGAAACACAATAATATATTCAAAGTTAGAGGGTGTGCACTGTAATCTGAATAGTTGTGCATTTGACATTGTATCCTCAATACTCTACGCATCCTCTCCTGAGTCAATATTTGATAAATGGTCAGGCCGTAAATTATTCTTACCCAAATTTACAATATCCATAAAATTAAACTCCTTAACCTATAGGAACCACCTGCATATGTGCCCTTGCAAGATGGGCTTGTTCACCAAGTACTTTAATTCCATGTGGTCCATGTAAAAGATAAAAGGAGTTGCTAGCAAATAATGCCTAAATTTGTGTAGCGCGGATATCATCAATAATGCCTTATGCTCAGTGATAATATAATTATGTTATGTTGGGGTTAGCTTCCTACTAGCAAAGTATAAGGGATGGTCAACAATTCCCTCTCCAAGTTGTGCTAAGGTTGATCCAATTGTCATCCCTGAAGCATAAACATGTACATGGAATGGCTTATCCCAAGAGGGAAAGCATAATATGGGTGTAGTGATAAGCCTATTCTTCAATGTGTCAAATTCCATCTGTTGTGCCTCTCCCCAATGAAATGTACTTTTGTGCTTCAATAACCCCTCCAACGATGTAAAGATCTTAGCATACCCCTTAATAAATTTCTGGTAATACCCCACATGCCTAAGGAATACACGCACCATGCTCTGGCTGGTAGGATCCCCCAATCCCACAATAATGACAACTTTGACAGGATCCGCCAACAAGCCTTCTTTACATATGATATGTCCCCATAAGGTGCCAAATGGAGTAGCAAAAACACATTTCTTAATGTTGAGAGATATACTCAACTGCCAACATCTCTCAAACATCAGCCTTAGATTGTCATAATGGTCCCTCACCATTCCATAAATTGTCCAATCATCCAGGTGGACTTGTAGAAATTTATGGATGAAGTCCTGAAATTCCTGAACCATAATGCACAAAAATACAACAAGCGTATTCTTTAGTCCAAAAGGCATGACCGTATAGGAAAAAATTCCCCATTCAGTGGTGAAGGTTGTCATTTATTGGTCCTCCTTTATAATTCCAACCTGATGATATCTTGAGAATCCATCTGTGAATGGATAGATCTTGCGCTTGGCTACTCCTTCCAAGATCTCTTCGGTGAAGGGGGTTGGAAAAGGATCAATGACACACACTGCATTCAACTCCCTATAATCAATGCAAATCCTTATCCTCCCATCCTTCTTAATGCTGATGAACATCAAACTTATCCAATATGATTCATCAATATCCTCAATGATGCTTGATGTGATCATATTGTCAATCTCCTTCTTGACTTTGACGCGTAAATTTAGATTCATTTGATAAGGTCTCTTCTGAATTGGGCACACACCTTCCTTTAACTTGATCTTCATTTCTCCCAAGGAGTGGTGAAATCTTTTAAGCTCATGGTACCCTCTGTGGAAACAAATCCTAAAATTCATGCAACAGATCAATAATCTTTGAAACCTCTCTTTCTATCCAATAATATTCAATAGTAGCTTGCTTAGGTTCTACCTCCGAACCAATGTTAACCTTCTTATTTTTTAGGGGTTCATGGTAGGCACGCGCTTGATCATCAATACTTTTCATAACCTCATGCATACTGATAGTATGGTTAACATCCAAGTTTTCCACCTCTTCACCATCTTTCATGTAGACCAACTTTATTTTCTCTTTTTCCATGTATGTGCGCTTAAGATTTACCTCATTTTATTCTTCCTGATCGAAACACACCTCTAAGCCAGGTTCACCCAACAACTCTAGTACTCTATCCTCTGCCATGACACTATCTCCCATAGTTAGGTGCTTAACATCCTCCAACACCTTATCCACTGATGGCTTAGTACCCTGATACTCAAAATCTTGAAGGAGATTAGTCGTTAATTCCTACCAGTTTCCTATCTGACGGCATAACTTTGAATGAACCATGTGCGTGTGTAGCATTGTAAGTTGGAGTAAATCTTATGCACCCATAAAGATGTAGGCAATGCTTTCACACCTTCCATCCATGCCTTCTCACATGCCGGGACATGAAATGAGGCGGGTTCCTTCCCATGATAATCTTGTATAGCAATAGGTGCATTTCTTTGGAAAATCCTAAGAGAGAACATGATTCTCACCTCGTACCAATCTAGAAGGTTATCATGATGGGTCACCCACCAATGTGCTACAGTCCTAAGAAAATTATAGGTAAGCATACTTGTCCTTTCGATCTCACATATCCACTGGGTTTGCATTGCTTGCAGGAAAACATTAGGGTTGGCTCCCCCAGTGTAACTTGACAACTATTTTCCTCCTAGGAATTTGACTAAGCATACCTTTGTTACTCCCGTTATAGAGCCTCCTAATTACCTTCTAACTAACTCATATGTCTCATGTGCCCAATTGTCACATGCCACACTATTTGTATCACTTATAGATTGAGCATCTTCCCACTGAATAACACATTCTTCTATTGGTTGCACAAGCTTAGGGCCCTTGATAGTGCACACATAGATTTTTTCTATATCTTCTTCTCCAAAGGGATTAGTATAGGGTGCTGAATTTACATCCATCAAAGGAATGATAACACGTTCCTCCTTGTTCTCAAAACTTATATACCCCTTCTTGAAACGTAAGTCAACATTGTTATTATACCACCAAGGGAGCCCAAGTAATGCTGGAAAGTTTTCCACCTCAAAAAGCACCAAGACTTCAAAGTCTCCAATGAATTTTGCCCCTTAGAAACATCCTTTAAAACACCAATGAGCATCGCCTTTGTCTTACTAGCCATATACAACACATTTGAAGATGAATTTAATGGAGGTCTTCCTATTTGATTCCATGCATCCAGGGTGAGAACATTAACTTCTGTGCCCATGTCAATCAGAATATTACTTAAGAGCCATCCATCAACAACTGCATTCAAGGTAATATCCTTATCATAGTTAAGGTTATGAGGAAGTAGATTAACATGAAAAATCTGCCTCTCGGGCTCTCCTTGGAAACTTGGTACTTTTCCCCTAAGCCACTCTTCTATAGAGGGATGATATTATCTTATCTCATCATCTTACATACTTCCCTGACTTCATCTATATCCTTTCTGTGGAGCCTCGGTGCTCTTCTTCTACTCTAACTATCGTGATTTCTCCTTCAGGCACTATATCTCTCCTTGTAGGCGTCAAATAACATCGATGGTTTCTTGATATACTTCTTTTTGATGCGTAGGGTCTAGATACTTCCCATGTAAAAATTCTTCTATTGTAATCAGCGGTCTTTTCTTTGGTATCTCCCTGGTGTGTGTAACCTCAGCTTACGTCATCACCAATACAGGCTCTAAATCTGACTCACGTGCCACCCTTGGCATCCATTATTAATCAACACGCTTTATGCTCACTAGCCCAGTGCCCTTATCCTTCCACTGCTTCTGGCTCATGTGTTAAAATGATTCCAGACATTCCTCATAATTGTGCTTCTTTTCCACACCATGAACATTGCAATTATTCTAGAACAGTAGATTAATGAAATAGATAAGGGTAAATAGGCCAAGGAGGAATACCTATTGTAATGTTGGTTGAAGGTTGTGCACTGCACTTCTGATTTCTGATCCAAACTGATTGTGTGAGCTTCCTTTTGGCTAGGAGGAACTACCTGAAAATACAAAGCAAGACCACAAAACATAGTTAATAGCAAAAGGTTAGTGGATTGCCTAGCGTGAGCTAGATCCAGGAAGTGTGATACTTCCTCGATGGTTGTCAATCCATTGATATATATAATTCAATATAAAATAAATGAACATGCAAATAAAAGAATCTAATGCTAGTGTTTTGATTTAGGTATCTCAGATTACTATCAATGTCAATCCAATTAAATGCTTTAATAATTAAACTAGTGAAGGTCTCGGGTCAGGTTGTAGGCTGGGCAGGTGGTCTGAGGGTCACATAGGGGTCTGGGTAAGGTTTGGTGAAATTTTGATTGGTTTTGGGGTGAGTGGGGATATTGCTGGTTTAAGGCAGTTTACCAGACACAGAGACTGATGTCATTCAGGGTATGACTGATGACGGTTAAGGTATGACTGATGACGGTTCAGGATGACCGATCTCGGTTATTGTGGGTAATGGAAAAATGTCAAAGCAGGTGTCCAAGCTCTCTCTGTGTCTACACAAAGAGATGGGAAGGTCTATGATGAGGTTATAGGTAGGGTATCAGGCTTGGGTGAGGTTTTTGTGAGGCTTTTGGGGTGTTAAGGTCAATTTAGTGAAAGTCTGACAGGAGACACAGTAACCGATGTCGGTCTAGGTGACCGATGCTGGTGAAGGGGAAACCAATGATGGTTAAGATAACCAGAAGTGTCGGTAGGGGAAATTCGGTGAAAGTTGATAAAAGGTGATTTTGGGCTTCTCTGTGATTGCACAGAGAGTGAAGGGGGATTGATTGGGTTCGTAATAAGGTGAGGAAAACTCAGGAAAGTATAAAGGTTAGGTATGGAGAGCCAAAAGGTTGTGGGTGGCTAGATAGGTAGATGGGAAGGAAGGTGGGGATGGAGGAATGTAGGGAAGAACAAGATCTAATAACAAAAGATAAAGAACCTATTAAGTAAGTACAAAAATGATGCAAAATCAAATGCACTTACTTGTATTTGCAAGCCTGGTTGGTGAAGGAAGGTGATGGTCGATCTGTGAAGAACTTGGTGGTCAGTGTCACAGAAGTACTTCCCGGAGTGCTCCCGTGAATGCCAATGCCTTTGGATTAGTCTCAGGTACTTGTTTGGGCCTCTGGTTGAATGTATTATGTCATCTTGATGCTGAGAAAACTTTGGTTCATGCTTGAATGCAGATAGCTCTCTCAAAACTTGAAGTGACCAACCTGGGAAAAAGGTTGCAAAACTATATATATGGTAACCAATGATGGTCAAGGTGACCAACGTCAGTTGTGGGTTAACCGGCATCGGTTAGGGCGGGAAATCCTAGGTTTACCAAAAATAGCAGATCTTGGCTATTTTTGGTGTGCTCTTCTTGTCAGTCTGGGTCTCAAGTGATGGTTAGCGCTTAGATAAGTGGGAGTGTTGTTGGAGAAGGAATAGGAATTTAATGTTAGGGTTAGACTAAGTCCCAGTTGGTTAAGATAAGTAGAGACTGAGTCTTAGTTAATTAATAGGCTAAGAATAAGTCCATGGTGAGGTGTCTAGGTGATGTGGCTGGCTGAGGTGTAAATTAACCTAATTAAAGTAATTAAATTAATAAATAATGTGAGGATGGGAATTAATTCAATTGTAAGTAATTAAATTAATATGAATGTGGGGTAAAGGGGTCATGGTTAGGTGAACACGTTATGTTAACTGATTGAAAGGGGACTAAGGGGAGTGTGACCCAAATTTGGTGTCTACATTTGCCCCTTTTTTTCGCGTAGCTTGTATTGGTAAGCGATGCTGACAAAAATAGGAAGTGGTTGCCCCAAGTATAGGTGAGAGTGGGGTTTCCCCAAGTAGGGCTGAAGGTGAGGTTTCCCCAAGTATGGGTGGAGGTGATCCCCCTCAAACCAGGAGCTGATGAGGTGTTAGACAGAGTCAGTGAGTGGTTTGATAAATGGGTAAGTGATGAAAGTGATGGTAGGTGGGTTGTAGGGTAATGGGTATGGGTATTTGGGTAATGGGTAAGGGTCATATTCAGGTAATGGGTAATGGAAATCGAATGCACACACATGTATAGACTGTGACATGGTACCAGGTGGAAGAGCTTGCAAACTCTATGTTGTCCAAGGTCGATAGGTTTATCCAAACAAGGTTGAAGTGATTCAGGTATCTAGGGTACAGGATATGGTCTGGAAACACAACTTAGGTTAGGTGCAGGAATTTAGGTATGATCCGGTACACCAAAGGTTTGGTCGGGATAAACAACATGACAATAGGCAAGGTAAGGTCATTAGGCTAAACAACATGGGTAACAACATCACAAGGTATAGCAGTACACAAATTCCAATGTCACAAAAGGTGGTTCATGTCAGGGTATATAGGTCATGGCATGGGTAAGGCCAAGGTATAGGTAAATAACATGTCCCTAAATGCAATTAAGGAAATGTATAGGTAATTTAGGCTTGTGGGTAGGGTGTAATAGGTGTTGGTAAGGTCAAAAGGTTTAGGTCAGTAATGTTTTTAGGAAAAAGTGGTCAATGTGGGTTAAAAGGTAATGGAGGTGACTGATGTCTGGTTAGGGATATAACTGATGTTGGTTTGGTAGGGCACGACATGACTGACGATGTCGGTCATGTCGATTTGGGGCTAAAAAATAAAAATCCATGTATTTGACAGATTCATTTTGACTTTTTGACATTTGGAGAAAATGATAGAGGAGAAAGTGGGAGTGGAAAAAATGATAGTTGCATGAGGCATTGAGTTGATGTTAGCTATGAGCCACGTGAGTGATTGTCGGTAGTTCGATTTGTGAGATCCACAGAGATCGATTCAAGTGTTTTATTGGTGGAGGTGATTTTAGGTGATTTGATCATGAAAGAGGCGGGAGAGGGAGTGGGATACTGGAATGATACTGAGGTGCCAAAGGAGGATCATTAGGTGGGGTGATTTTTAGCCACTTGAGATTATCAGTGTTTTGATTTTTGATATTTATATCAACCTGCGTGCCAAAGATAGTGAGAATGGGTATGAGAGTTTTGTGATTTTGAGTTTTTATACCGGCCTATGTGCCAAAGATAGTGAGGTTGTATCTGTTATTTGAGATACTTGTATTTATTTGTATTTATGTATATATGTATTGATACATAGAATTTCTCATTTATATATAGTTGATGATGTTTATGTATGGATGATGTACTTGTTTTAATTTCCATTGTTATTGTGTATTGATGGAAACTAGGTGAATTAGGCATGATTGAGTTGAGGTCATGTAGGCATGATGGAGTCAAGGTTTAGGCATGGTGGAGTCTATGAGTTAGGCATGGTGGAGTCTAGGTGAGTTAGGCATGGTGGAGTCTAGGTGAGTTAGGCATGGTGGAGTCTAGGTGTAGGCATGAGTAGGTGAGTTAGGCATGGTAGTATAGGTTAGGCATGATTTGGTCATGTTTTTGGGTTTGATTTAATTTCCAAGTTATTGGTAGTATGGAAAATAAATGATGATGTATATGTATGTTATGGTGTAAATTTCCAAATATTTGATGTCATGGAAATATGAAATGATTGATTGGATGTTTTGATGATGTGATAAAATGGTAGGTATGTATGTTTGTTGAGTGTTTAATTTCCAAGTGTTGTGTAAAATGGAAACTAAGTAAGGTAGAATGTTAATAGAAAAATGGGGGGAAATGGGTTAGGGTAAAGAGTGGCCGAGCTAACCTCCAAGGGCCCCATGCCCTCGGAGTGCTGCCTACATAGCCCCGGTGAAAAGGGGCCTCAGGCGATGTAGTTCTCCCATAAGCTAGGGAAGAATATGATAAGGTAGAGGGATGGATTGGTAGGTTTTAGGCATGTTTGAAGTCTAGGTCATTTAGGCATGGTTGAGTTTAGGTCATTTTAGGCATGGTTGAGTTTAGGTCATTTTAGGTGGCATGGTTGAAAGGGGAATCCTTAAAATGTAGGTGTCAATGGTCTAGTCCTGTATAGGAGAATCAACAAGTAATGAAGAATGTGTATGGTAAGAGGTGGAAAAAAGAGCCATCTAATTGATAAGAATCCTAATGAGTCTATCATACCAAATATTGGCTTATGAACGTAAGACCCTAAAGGCGTTGCATAATTGACTGTTCTAAGGGTGAAGAAAGTCACATGATCATGAAATGTTGCATTTGCGGCATGTCCCTTGAGTGGGCAGGAAATTAGGGTGAAAAGGTGATGAGGTGAAAACAGTTTGGTTTTTAGCGTAACCTAGTGTGAGACAACATGACTATTTGGCAAGAGACTCAAGATCAAAATAGGCAAGTCCATGACGAAAAAGTTATCTTTTTCTTTTTGCTTTTGTTTTTATAGATTGATCAATGCGGGAAGTCTATATGGGATGAGTAGATTATCTCCTTGAGGTCTTCGTGAAGTTGATCGATGCGGGAAGCTTCAGAATATTTTATTTTATTTTTTACAAGAATAGTCTTCTTTTGATGATAGACTATGTATAGTATGGCTAGCTTTGTATAGTTGTCCTTCGAGGGAGCAGTCTATTTATAGCAGCGAGATAGAAAGAGTAGATGTCCTTTTTGAGGGAGTCATATTTTTGCTGGAAGTTTGACTCAAGGAGTTGAATCCCATTTTACTTTTGAAATTGTTTTTCTTTTGGACTTTTAGGTCATGGACAAGACTATAGAGAATGATAGGCTCTTGAGTTGAAGACAAAACCATAGCACACAGAGGTTAACTATGAAAGAGAGGGTTTAAGTGATGAACGACCATGGGATTCCATCTTGAAAAAGATGAAAAAGTATCCATGAGAATCATGCCATGAGTAGAGCCATGGTACTCATATTGAAGATAAGGCTGAAAAGTGACGGGTAATCACATGATTCTTGTTTAGTCATTGATCCTTAAAATAGGTAAAATGGAAGGTGAATGGTGCTCAAGGGATGAGCATTTTAACTAGACAGAATGTGATATAGGACTTGATTCAACAATAGAATGGTCAAAGATGTAAGGCATTGAGGGGATCAGGTTCAGGTTTACCTTCGAGTGAAGACAAACGATAAGCACCTGATCCATAGGTATGAGTAACGATATAGGGTCCAAGCCAATTAGGAGAAAATTTTCCCCGTTTACTTTTCTCCTCTTTTGTTACATGTTGATTTTCCTTCAGGACGAGGTCACCGACCTAGAAGGTTCGTTCATGGACATGTTTATCGTAGGCACATTTGATACATTTTTGGTAGATTTGGAGGTGATCAAGAGCATTGAGACGATGTTCGTCTAATAACTCGAGTTGTGCCAAATGGTCTTGGAGAAAGTCATCATCATTGAGCATCTCTTTGAGTGAGATACGAAGAGATGGAATCTAGACTTCAAGAGGTAGAACAACCTCTGTACCATAGACCAGAGAGAAAGGCATGGCAGCAGTTGAGGTATGAATACTAGTGTGATAAGCCCATAAGGTAAAAGGAATGTGCATATGCCAATCCTTTCCAGTATCGTCAACTACTTTCATAAGAATTTTGTTTAAGGTTTTTTTGGTTGATTCTGCTTGGCCATTTGTTTAAGGGTAGTAAGGTGAAGAAAAACTGAGTTGAATGCCGAAGGCATCACAGAGTTTTCCGTAGGGTTTTGTTTTTGAACTTTTTTCCGTTATCAGTGATGAGATGGTGAGGAACACCAAAGTGACAAATGATGTGATGGTTGATGAATTCACATATTTTCTCAGATTTTGTAGAAATAAGAGGTATGGATTCTACCCATTTAGTGTAGTATTCAGTAGTGGTAATAATCCATTGATGACATTGGGAAGAATGAGGATTGATCTCTCTGACAAGATCCAAACCCCATTGAGAGAAAAGGCCAAAGGTCTCATGTGACTTGTAAGGCATGACTAGGTGTGTGATGAAGATTAGCATGTTGCTAAAACTTCACACAATGTTTGACATAATCACAACAATCATGGTTTAAGGTTGGCCAATAATAGCCTAGGAGGAGAATGTGTTTAGCGATAGCTAAACCACTGAAGTGACCTCCACAAATTCCATCGTGAACTTCCTTGATGGTGTAGGGAACTTTAGAACTTGTAAGGCATCGTAAGAGGATACCATCAAAGCCACATTTATAAAGAAGACCACCCATGATGACATAGCGAGAGACACTTTTGAGAAAGGCTCATTGTCCATTGCGAGTAAGATCTGGAGGTAGAATTGAAAGGGAAAGGTAGTCTACAAACTGTTTATACCAAAGGTCACGTGGGTTAGTTTCAATGGTTCCAACAAGGTTGACATCTCGAAATAGATAAGAAGGTGATTGCAACCTTTGTACTGTGACAAATATTTTTGAGTCGGAGGGCGAAGTGGGGATCTGAGAAGCAAGACAGGCCATGGTATTTGTAAATTTGTTAGTGGAACGTGGGGTAGTTTGAAGTTCAAAATGGTCAAAGGTAGTCAAAATTATGTCCACATGATGCTTATACTTTTGAAGTATTTCATTATGACACTGGTATATACCATTCACTTGGTTTACAACTAGTTGGGAATCACCAAAGATATTAATTGATTTAATGTCTAAGGTGATGGCGGTTTGAAGACCTAATACGAGTGCTTCATATTCGGTGATATTGTTAGTACAATCAAAATCTAGTTTGAAAGATAATGGCATAGGCTCACCATCAAGAGGAATGAGGATAACACCTACCACCCCCATGCTGACATTTGGAACCATCAAAGAATAAGGTCATCTAGTAAATGGTATCATCTAAAGAGAGGGTAGCGATGGATTCATCTGGAAATCAAAGTTAGAGGATTGATTTCCAGAGAGGGGTGCATCTGCAAGTTGGTCAGCGATGGTTTGTCCTTTGACATATTTTTGATGAGTGAATTCAAGGTCTAGGTCTGTAAGAAGCATGAGCCAACGTGTAACACGTTGATGTTGGTAGGGCTTAGCGTACATGTAATGTAGGGGGTCAGTATTGGTGACAACAAAGGTTTTGTGGTTAAGTAGGTAATGTCGAAGTTTAGTGGTGACAAAAACTAAGGCTAAGTAGAGTTTTTTGGCATGAGTGTATCTAGTTTCGTAGTCCAAAAGGGTACGACTTATATAATAAACCACTTGCTCCCTGTGTTGCTCATCGCAATGAGTGAGCATGGCACCCAAGGAATGATCAGTAGCAGAAATGTAAAGGTAAAATGGTTGGTCATCCTTAGGGGGAATGAGCACAGGTGGTTGGAGGAGGTATTTTTTAAGGCCTCAAAGGCTTTGTGGCATTCATCATCCCATTTGAAGGAGACATCCTTTTTGAGGAGATGATGAAATGGGTGGCAATGGTCAAAAAGCTATGAAATAAAATGATGAATAGATTGCAACTTTCCTTGCAAAACTATGCAGTTGACGAAGGTTAGTAGGTGGAGGAATTTTGAGAATAGCCTTGATTTTAGTGGGATCAACTTCTATGCCACACAAAGAAACAATAAAACCAAGGAGCTTTCCAGAGAGAACAATGAAAGACACACTTCTTAGGTTGAAGGTGAAAACACAGTACTTGATGAGATGGTCAAAGATGACCTTAAGGACGGTAAGGTGTTCGACCTGATGTTTGGATTTGGAAAGAAGATCATCAACGTAATCTTCCAATATGTGATGCATAATGTCATGAAAGATATAAGTCATAGCCCGCTGATATGTAGCACCAACATTTTTAAGGCCAAAAGGCATGACACGATAGCAGAAGGTCCCCCAAGGAGTGATGAAGGTAGTTTTGTGTTGATCTTCTAGGGAAAGTAATATTTGGTTATAACCCGAGAAACCATCCATGAGTGATAACATCTCATGGCCAATGGTGAGATCAACTAGTTGGTCAATACTAGGTAGAGGAAAGTCATGTTTTAGGGAAAGCTAAGTTAAGGTCATGGAAATCCATGCAAATGTGGAGTCCCCCTATCACTTTTGTGATAGGAACGATGTTAGAGATCCATTGGGGATAATCAATGGGTAGGATGAAGGAAACTGAAAGAAGGTGCTGGAGTTCTTCTTTGACAAGAAGGGAAATGTGAGGATGCATTTTCCACAGCTTCTGTTTTATGGGTTTGGCTTCAGGAATAGTTACGATATTGTGGACCACAATGTTTGGGTCAATACCAGGCATATCAGTGTAGGACCAAGAAAAATCGTTGCTATGATCCTGGAGGAAAGAAGTAAAAGCTTCCTATTCAGCAACATCTAAAGATTGGCCTATCTTTAGAATGTGCGGGTCATCCTGAGTGTTAATATTGATTTCGATGGTCGATTCATTTAACATGGTTTGTGTCTCAGAAGGTAATGACTGGTGAATATAAGAATCTTCCGCACCAAGGTAGGTGAGAATAGACTCATCATCCTGACATTGAACGACATTAATAGAAGGTGTATCATCATTGATCATGTCAGGATACAGGAAGGGAAGAGAAGAGGGAGCCTCACCATCTTGTTGATAAGTCAGAGGTCCCAGGGAAATGGTGTTCATGAAAAAAAAAAGTTAGGAGGAATGGATTCTGGATCCATAGACTCCGTAGGTGAAGGTGGTGAAGTTGGTAAATGGGGTGAAGGAGGTTCATCGTCTTCAATGAGTTTGACATGCGGGCCTTCTTAGAAGATGGTTTGAAAAAGCCAATACCACTTCGGTCTTTATGTTTACGTGTGGTGCACAAGATGACAGTATGGTGGCCTTGTTCATAGAAACCAAAGCCAAAACCCTTCCATGCACAATGATGGAGGAAGGTGTGGGTGAAGTGACAGTTGGTGAGAGATTGAAGGTCAGATGAAAATGGTCACATTTGGGAAGGTGGATTCAAGTGAGTAGGTATAAGTATCAAGTCCCCCATACATTAAGTTGGTGCAAAGGTGGGGAGGACCATAAGGGAAAACCTCACCTATGCAGTGGTGATCATAGTGGGGATGTTGGTGAAGGTTACCATACTCTTGAGGAGTAAGGAATGTGTTGATGTTGTACAGGTGGTACTCCCCTAGAGTGAGATGTTGAAAAACACCTTCTAAGGGATCGGTAGTCAGTATGTGGGTAGTGGAAATGGATGAATTACTAGGTGGTAAAGAAGAATAAGCATTGGTTGGTTAAGAAGTAGATGGGTGGATGGGTTAGACTGCAGAGGCTGTGGAGTAGTGGGAATAGAGGAGTTAGGTGTGGGAGAGGTAGTGACAACATTGGTGGAAGGGGCTATGGGTGAAGAAGAAGTGGTGGCGGTGGAAGATGCCTTAACTGGTATAAGGACATCATTAGGTCTATACAACATGTTACAGGTTTTGAATGGTGAAGGGTTAGCTGGAATGGTATAGTTATGTCCTTCATGTTCAAATTTTACATAACGATGTAAGGTTGAAGGAACAAAACCCATGACACAGGATCCAAGGTTGGCCAAGCAACATGTTGTACTGGAATTCCCCCTCTAAGACATAGAATAATTCTAGAATGGTACGGGGCCCATGCGAATGTGGAGAATGATGGTGCCAAGGGTCAAAGTTATGGCATCATTGAATGAACGCAACATAACTGGGTTATTATGCATGTAATTGGCGGGGATGCGCATTTGGTTGTACGCATGGGAAGATATAATGTTGATGTTGGCACTTCCATCGATCATAACATGTCAAACACATATATTATCAATGTAGATGGAGATGAATAGGGTGGGATCAGGATCATCTGATTGGAGAGGTACAATCTCATCATCAAAGAAACTTGAGAGCAACTACTTGATGAGTGGTAGCGGGTGTAGAGGAAGGTGATGAAGTGGTGAGAGATGCCACATGGTGAGGAGTGATCATGGATGCCACATGAGTTGGGTCATTAGGTAAAACCTCAATAGATTGCAAGAACCTCCATGAGGGCCTGTCAGTGAGACTTAGAGGTTTAGACAAGGTCGTATAATGACATTTTTAGAGGAGATTGGTGCAATTGTTTGATCATTGTATGATGGGCGACCCCATTAGAAATAGGGTATGTGGGTCCCCGAATGGTAATTCTTGGTGTGGATGTAGATGGTATATTGGGCACATGATTGGTGGATGGGCTAGTTTCTTTCTCCTTTCCTTTGTCTTTCTGGGTGTGAGTGGAATGCTAACCATATTAATATGGGGTGAGGGAGTAGATGAGTCATGATAAGTGTAGCGACAAGATGGGAAATAAAATGAAGGGAATATTTGTTGTGAAAGAAGTTAGGTGCATTGACATTTAGGTGGAGGTTTGGCTAACTCTCTTATGTGTACCATATTGATCTCAAATGTTAGAGGTGGATAAAAAGGTTGTGGAGGTGGAGATGAAGGTCACTAGAATAGGTAAGGGATGAGGGTGTGTGGTGATAGGTGAAGGGGGAACAAGGTCCTCATCTAAAAGATCATCGTCATCAAAGTTTTCTTAGGAGGACATAATTGGAGTAGAATGGTCTTTAGAGCCTTATAATTTTCTACATCATGCCCTGGCACATGATGGTAGGTGCAAATGTTTATATCATCAAACCCTTCTGGTTTAGGTTTGAGTGGGTCGTAAGGTCTAAGTGGTGGAAATGTGATGATAGAGGTCTCTAAAATATTTTATAAGATGTTGGTGTAAGATCCTGCCAATGGATCACAATGTAAAGTAAGTGTGGGTCGAGATGGAGGTGTGAGTGATTTTTGTGGGAGAGGCACCAAAAGAGGTGGAATTAGAGGTGGAATAAGTTTGACCACTGGTTTGGTAGGTTGTACTATTTTAGGTTTGGGTTGCACCTTCTTGGGTAAAGGTGTAATGGAAGATGAACTAGTGATAGAAGGTGTTATAGGTTTGACTACCTCTTTGGAGGGTAGTTGGTTTTTCAACTTTGGTTGCACCTTCCTAGGTAAAGGTGAAGATGGTGTGTGATGTAGAAGGGAAGGTAGATGGCAGAAGAGGATGGGTTAGCCAAGGTGATAGCAGGAGGTGTGGTGAAGGTTTTTGGAAGAGGTGAGGTGGAGGGTATTGGTTGAAGAGTGAGGAAATACCATAGGTAGGGATGAGGCTACTTGAAGTGGTGTGGGTATAGGTGGTAAAAAGGTTGCAGGTGATGGACAAAGGTGTACACTTGTGCAGGTAAGTTAGGTGTAATAGAGGCTCGTGATGAGAGGATGGGCTTATGTGTTTTTAGTTTACCTTGGGTAGGAGGTTGCTTGGCCAAGGTGGATGGGTGAGGTCCTAGGATAGATGGAAGTGGCAAAGGTGACAAAGGGGTAGTAGGTGAAACCGGTGTATGTGGCCTAGAAGGTTGGGTCTTCCTTTTAGGTGGAGGAATGGTTTTTGTGTGGGTTTGTGAGGATGTGGCTAAATCCAATTTGATATGAGGATGGACTAGGATTGATGTTGACATGACACCCAATGTGGTAATGGTTCTGGATGCAGGGGAAGGTGTAGGTGCATGTAGGTGTTTAGGAATAGGAACAGTTTGAATTGTTGGTAAAGGTTTAGGTGTAGGTGAAGGTGATGAAGAAGAGGTCATTATGACTAGTATGGGCATGGTTGGTTTGGTTTTTTGAAACACCTTTGGATAAATCATGTAGAGGTATCAACATGATGACATTTACATTTGGGTTGAAAAAGGTAGCCGAAGGTGTCCCCAAAGCATGGAATTATCAACATAATCCAAGCAGTCAGCCAGGCGTGAAAATGACACTGTTGTAGGAGGAGATGATGTTGACTTTAGTTGTAATCCCTGTAAAAAATGTTTGTGAGACAGGGAACTGGTTGGCTTTGAGACTCTATGGGTAAGAGAGCTGAGAGAAAATCAATAGGGTCTTAGAAGGCTAATGGGGAATGGTCACCAATAGGAAGTGGTGCTTCTAAAGGATCCCTTATGGGTAGGGGAGATGATGGGTAGGATGAGGTAGGTTCCTCTTTCAGTGGAGAGGAAGGTGAGCATGACTCTCCCATGGGTAAGAGAGTTAACACTGTAGGTTGTTCATTAGGTTGCGAGGTGAGTGGTGAAACGAAATCGGTAGATATTGTGGACTCCTCTGTGGGTGAAGGGGGAGATGAAGGGGACTCCTCTGTGGGTGAAGGAGTAGATGAAATAGGTTCCTCCATGGGTAAAGGAGCTCATGTAAGAATCTCCTCGATAGAGGGGATAGGAGGAAATTGAGGAAGGGCTGGTACGACTTTAAAAACAACATGAACTTCATGGACATTACTGTCATTAGTTGAAGGTTCACCAGTTTGGTTAGATGATGGGGTGTGATTAGGAAATGACTTCTTGAAGATATGTAAGTTCTGATTAGTCGGTGCATTTGGGTTTTCCAAGATGAGATCTCCATTATCTAACATTTCCTAGACAATGTTTTTTGAAGGTTATATAATTACCATCGCTATGACCTTTAACACGATGATAGTTGCAGTAATCATGTTCCTTGTACCATGCAGGCATAGGACGAGCGGGGTCAAAACTAGTATGTGGTTTGATGGGTGGAAGAGCAATTGCTCCAGCTTTTAGAATTTTTTCTAAAACTGAAGAATAAGGCTCTCCTATGGGAGTGTATTTTTGTTGCTCCCCACTGAACTGAAAATCTTGAACGGGAGAAAGGTTGGAAGAAGGTTTTGATTGATTAGATGGGTGAGATGGGCCAACTTTTAAAACTACCACGTTGGCAGATCCTTTGGCTTTGGAATAATTTTTTTGGGGTTTGGAAGAGGAAGAGGCATCATTTGACTTAAATGCAGTCATTTTTATTATGCAATTAAATTTTCTTCTCTTCTATGGCACAAATTTCAAGTTTTCTAGCCATGGTGAATGCCTCATCAAACGTATAGAAGGTTTGGACTTGGAGATTTGGTGAGATGTGCCTGGCACAAGCCCTGGTGAACAAATCTATAAGCTCAATTTGAGGCAGTTGGAATGTGAGCTAGTTGATGAGGCTTCACCAACGAGTGACAAAATCTATGATAGATTCATCTTCGTATTGTCGTGTTGAGTACAAGTTCGGTCATGGTGACCTTCTTGACGATATTGATCGAAAAATGGTCCAGGAAGGCTTGAGCCACTTGGTTGAATGAGTAAATGGAATGTCTAAGGTAAACCACTATACCAATCCAATGCAGGTCCTGTCAAGGACATTGGGAATATCCACAAGAGTAGAGCATCATCATGAGCAATTAGATAACACCCATGTTTGAAAGACTGCAAGTGTTGTTGCGGGTCTTCTTTGTTGTTGAACCGGTTGAATTTGGAATTTCCCAATGTGTAGGGTATGGATGAATGGGAATAGATGGATGAATGGGATCATTATAGATTTCATTGTATGTCAAAGAGTTATGAGAGCCAAAACTGATGCTTCCAATGTTTACATCTTTTCCATCATCATTTTAATAAGGTCGTTGGTAGGTTGTGATGATTGGGCACCCCCTGTAGTATAAGGGGGTAGATGATGAATGTATGATGAGGACGAACATCCCAGTATATGGTGGTGCCAAGTATGAGAACTGCAAGGGGGGAATAGATGCAGGTGGAAAATATCCCAAATAGGTGATAGACGAGATAGGGGTTGTTGGTGATATGTGTAAGTAGGTGGGGTGGATGTAACGAATTCTTGTAGTGATTGGAGGTAAAGACTACGGGATAGAGAGGACGATGTTTTGGAATGGAGTATGGGTTGCTGACACCATGGGTGGCTTGCGATGTAATAGGTATATACGAGGTGACATGGGTGCAGACGGGGCTATGCTCAAGGTGGATGATGAAGGAATGGTTGACACCATGAGAGCAACTCGACGTCAAAAATATGACCAATGCCATAGGTGCCACGTATATATTGATGATGTGGGGTCAAGTTCGGATATTACGGGTGGTAAAGTGGAAGAAGGTAAGGCCAAGTTAGTACTAACTGACGCAGAAGTGGGTGTGAGTGTAGGAGGAATGGACACATGCATGTCATATACCATCTGTCCTGATGAATCCCTGAGTGGATGAATGGGCGAGATAATATTGTAAGGCAGTCAGGGTTTTGGTCAAGGAGTCTTGCGAACTCATCGTCACTGATACTGATGATAATGGGCTGAGTAGGATCCATAGGTGACAGGATGGAAGGTGGTGATGGGCTAGGCGGGAGCGGTTGAAGGCTTGCATGGAATACAAGGGTGTTGGCTTGACTACAAGTCAAAACCATGTGAGTTGGTGTAGGCTTGGCAATTTTCTCTCTATAAATGACATAGAAAAATAAAAGGAATGGAGAAAAATAGTTCCATAGAAGGTGAAAACTAATGTTGTTTTAATTAAAAACTTAAAATACAGGAACCGACTGACAATTGGGTTTACTAATGACAGCGAGAGGGTGACCGATGATGGTTAAGGTGGCTCGATACCGGTTACTGTGGAAATAGTCAAAAGCTTTGATAAATGAGGTAATAACTGATGAAAAATAAGATTAAAATCTAAATTTTACAGTGATTTTAAAAGATCCAGAGGTATAATGATGTATCTGAGAAGTCCCAGAAAGAACAAAAAATGTGATGAGTGTTGTTTTGGTGAAACTAACCCAAAAGAAAGCAAGGAACCGAAAATGGTATAGGTAAACCGATGATGGTAAGATGTAGTGAATCGATGATGATTGTTGAATCGACACTGGTCACTAGTGAATTTTGAAAGGATGAGGAAATTTTTTGATTTTAGTGACTTAGATCAGATAAAATACCAACCCAGAAACCAGAGTATGGTAATGATGAACCCTAACACACTAAAAAACAGTTGGAATACACCAAATATGATTATAGAGCATGAAAGGAAGAAAAAAAATGGAGAACACGATCTCTCAACTCCAAACACAAATCAAACAAAAACTAAGAAACAAAAAATCCTATTAGTGAATTTTATGTTTTAGCTTATGCTATTTAGGACTGACTTGTGAATAGAATAAAGTTTTTGGTTTGATAGAAGGTACCCTATGAAAATCCAAGAAATAAGGATGGTTTTAGGTAAAGTTTTGGTGGGGGTGCTCCTTTCTTTGAGATAATGACTGGATAGAGAAACCAGCTAGGCGCCCACCATCAATCCTTTGATCATGTGATCGTTGACAAATTCTTCTAGGTAGGATGATGTTTAAGAAGATGTGTAAATTATTTAAGTGGTTTGGTATAAATAGTGTGCAAAGTGAACTATGATTGGATTAGTCAGCCATCAGCTGGGCATGAATTCCAATGTATAGGTTACCATCAATTAATGTGAGCTACAATGAAACAAACCAAAATTAAATGCACATGTTTTAAGCCCAAATCCACAATTACGTTCGATGTAGCAAATGGAGAATATGAAGAGGAATGCTCTTTCACTAATGAAATACAATAGAAAGAAAGACGTGTTCTTTATAAAGCACCATAAACATGATTTCTTTTAGATAATAGAAAGAAGGAGAAGATTCCAAAGAATAAAATTAATGTGAATAATTTTCAAAGGGAAATAAACACACAATTTTTACCTAGGAATGAAAAAATACAACAAAACCCCTGATGGGTCCCACCAGGAGTGCCAAAATGTTTCACCAGATTCTTAATAGATTAATGAAACTGTTAGGAAATAAAAGATAAAATATGTGGGATAATCCCTTACAGAATCACAATAGTAGAAACTAATATGAAAAAAGATATTATAGATCTTAAATAAAAGTGTAGAATAAATAACACAACAGAGAGAGAAAAGATTTAACGTGGTTCACCCAATTTGGGCTACGTCCACCAAGAATCACTTGCTTAGATTTTATTATAAGCCTCCACTCTCTCAATACAATACCCAAATCTGTTTGGAGCTATGCTCAACAAACTCTACAAAATTCACACCCCGAATTCAAAGCACATCTGCAATACATTTGCTTGTATATATATCATATGCGTAAGACCATATAAATAGACAATTGCTTAAGCAGTTTGATACAAAACCGTGGGTATCAAAACCATGGGCAAAAACTGTGGGTATCAAAAACAATGGACAAAAACCGTGGGTATCAAAACAATGGGCAAAAACTATTGGTATCAAAATAATGGGTACCGAAAAACCATGGGCTTAAAAACAACCCATAACGGTTACCCATTACCCATGGGTTAATAAACCACCCATGAAAATTTTCTTTGGGGGCTTTGCCCCCGAGCCCCCATCGACCAGGGGCGCTTCACCCCCCCGAACCCCCTTGACCCGCTCACCGGTGAGCGGGATCACCGTAAAACTACCCGAGTGTAACACATAGAAGGTGTAACACACTCTAAACATGAAAAAAGGCTCCACAAACACAACAATCTCCCACTTGGACACTGATTTCCAATGAGCAAGCTTCTCAACCCTTCACTGTCATCTGCGAAGGCCAATAAAACCTGAACATAGCTTTAGTTTATCCCTTGTGACCGCCTTGGTCATCATGTTTGTAGGATTCTTACTGGTATGAATCTTCTGCAACTTGAACTCATCTTCTTCCAAAGTTGTCCTGATGAAGTGATATCTCAACTGTATATGCTTCGTCCTAGAGTGGAAAGCAGAGTTCTTAGCTATGTGTTTAGCACTCTAACTATCACTATGCAACTTACATTCCTTCTACTTATGCCCCAACTCCTCAAGAAATTTTTGTAACCAAATCATCTCTTTGCTTGCCTCTGTGGTAGAAACATACTCAACCTCTGTGGTTGATAAAGCCACCAGATTTTGTAGTCATGAAATCTAGCTGTCTATTGTCCCACCTACAGTGTAAATATAACCTGTTACAATGCTCCTCCTGCTGTCAACATCTTCAGCCATGTCTGAATCTACATAACCACATTAAGTGGTGTCTAATCCACTATAGCACAAAAATTGTCTGCATGGTCCCTCTCAAATACCAAAGGATCCACTTTACTGCTTGTCAATGCTCTTTCCCTGGATCACTCATAAATCTACTCACAGCTCCCACTGCATGGGAAATTTCAGGCCTAGTGCACACCATAACATACATCAAACTGCTAATCGCTGATGAGTAAGGTACTTTGGAAATCTGGTTTCTTTCCTACTCTTTCTTGGGACATTGCTCCTTTGATAACTTAAAATGGCCTACCAAAGGAGTCCCAACCGATTTATCATCCTGCATGTTAAACCTATCCAATACCTTCTTAATGTACTCTTCCTGAGATAAATTCAGCTTCCGTTCCTTTCTATCCCAAGTTATCCTCATACCAAGGATTTGTCTGGCTGCCCCAAAATCTTTCATATCAAAGGATTCACTTAGCTGTTTCTTGAGTACTTTTATTTCCTGCATGTTTTTACCTGCAACCAACATGTCATCAACATACAAACACGGGATAATATAACTTCCATCCTCAAATTTCTTTGTATACATGCAATGGTCATAATGACATCTAATATAACCTTTCTCCATCATGAAGCTATCAAACTTCTTATACCATTGACGTGGAGCTTATTTCAGGCCATACAAGCTCTTATTCAATTTGCACACCGTCTCCTCTTTACCTTTGACTTTCATATCCTTCTGGCTGTTGCATATATAGCTCCTCCTCCAAATCACCATGGAGAAATGCATGTCTTTACATCTAGCTATTCTAAGTGCAAGTCTTCTGCTGCCACTATTCCAAGAACAGTTCTGATAGAAGTCATTTTTACTATAGGAGAAAAAATCTCATCAAAATCTATACCTTGTTTCTGTGCAAACCCCTTCACCACCAACTGGACCTTATATGTTTTCTTTCCTCCTTCTTCATCTTTAACTCTGTACACCCACTTGTTCTACAATGCTCTTTTTCCTTTCGGTAGCTTCACCAAATCCCAAGTCTGGTTCTCCATGAGAGACTTATGCTCCACATCCATGGCTTGCTCCCACTCCTTACTGGCATCTACCTGCATTACTTCATCAAATCTCTCTAGCTCTCCGCTATCAGTGAGTAATAAATAATAAAGAGAAGGAGAAAAATGTTCAGGTTCTTTTCTTACCCTAGAAGACCTCCCTCACTGTAGGAGTTTGGGGTTCCTGTTGAGTAGGTTCTTGAACTGATTCATGGGTCACTTTTCCATCCAGAAGATCCTCTACCACTACATATTCTTTCTTTGATTCTTCCCGATTTTCCTGCAAACTGTTGCTTATACATGACTTTCTCATTAAAGACCACATCCCTAGACCAAATGATTTTCTTGTCTTTAATACTCCAACATTTAAATCCAAAGTCATCACCACCATAACCAATAAAAGTGCATTTTTTTGATTTAGCCTCTAGCTTGGTCCTATAATCCTTGTCAATATGAACAAACACCTCACATCCAAAGACTCTGAGAAATGAGTAATCGACTTTCTTACTGTACCAAGCCTCCTCAAGTATGCCTCCATCGAAGGCACTTGAGGGTCCTCTGTTTATCAAGTAAACAGTTGTGCTCACCACTTCTGCCCAAAAATAAAGAGGTAGTCCTGCATGTATCCTCCATGTTGCTAGAATGTTCCATTATTGTTTTGTTCATCCTTTCTGACAACCCCATTCTACTACGTGGAGTTCTTGGAACTGTTTTTTCCCTGCGGATTCCATTCTTAGAACAATAATCATCAAATTCATTGCTGCAATACCCCCCTCCATTATTTGACCCGAGACATTTTAACTTAAGGCCTGTTTCATTCTCTACCAAGGCTTTCCATTTAACAAAAGTATAAAATACATAAGATTTGTTTCTAATACAATAAGCCCAAACTTTCCTTGTTACATCATCAATAAAAGTAACATAATAACTTGAACCCCCAAGAGATGATACCTGAGCTGGCCCCCATACATCAGAATGCATACCAGCTCTAACTTACTCTCTTTCTTTGTAGGTCCAACCTTGAGAAACCTTACTCACTTCTGTTTCCCATATATGCAATTCTCACAGAAATCCAAACTTGTTTCTATATATCCAGTCAAATTTTTCTTTATGATGTCCATGCCCTTATGGCTCATATGACAGAGCCTATAGTGCCATAATTTTGTATATGCATCTAAAGCCACAAGATTACAATCATTAGTACTATCAAGTGGTTAAATACAAGGTTCCAACCTTCTTACATCTTGCCACCACAAGAGCACCCTGGGTGACCTTCCAAGAGTCAGCTGTAAATATCATAGTATAACCATCACTTCCCAATTGCCTTGCACTGATATCAAATTTCATCCTTAATGTAGGCACATGTCTGACATCCTTTAATAGCCATGTATTCGCATTCTGCATCTCAACCTGAATAAAACCTTTTCCAACTATATTGCAAGGCTCATCATCACCAAGAAAAACATGCCCAAAATCCTCTGTGAACATAATAAACAAAATAATGCCTATGTGGAGTATCATGAAAAGAAGCCCATGAATCTAAAACCCAAGATTCATTAATATGATACAAAGAAAGAATCAAAGCATCTTGGCATACATTACCCGATGCCACATTTTCCTCCTTATTTTCTTCCTGTTGTTTCATCTTATCCCGAAGCTCCCAACAATCCTTCTTTTCATGCTCAGACTTTCCACAGTGCTAACATACTATCTTACTTTTGGATTTTGACCTTGCCTGATCCTTTGATTTTCCACGGTTTCCTCTATTCTTCTGTCTCCCTCTAGTTTCCACTATCAAAGCATTCCCTGAAGTAGAAGATTCACCAGAGATTTTTCTTTGCATTTCCTCGCTTAGAATCACCCCTACAACATCCTCAAACTTCAACTTTGAGTTAGCTAGAACCAAGTTGCTTACCGCCATTACCAGGCTATTCCAACTTTCAGGTAAAGAGCACAAAATTAATAAAGCCCTAACTTCTTCATCAAATTCTATTATAACCAAAGCTAGCATATTAACAACCGTATTGAAATCATTTAAATGATCTGCTACTAAACCATTCTCAGACATCTTCATATTAAATAACTTTTTCATTAAAAGTATCTTATTAGAGGTAGAGGGGTTTTCATACAACTTCCCTAATGCATCCATCAGTTATTTTGTAGTCTTTTCCTTTGGAACATTAAATAATACCGAAGATGCAAGACACAGCCAGATCACTCCAAGTGCCTTCCGATCCAACAAATCCCATTCTACATCTGTCATACTCGAGGGTTTGTTCACCTTCTTAGACAGTGGAATATAAAGATCTTTCTGATAAAAGTAATCTTCCATCCGCATCTTCCAAAGACTAAAATTTTACCCGTTGAATTTATCAACCCTAGATCTTCCATCATCTGCCATAGTTCCCACTCAAGCTAAAAACTTTCCATGTTATTCAACACTTCAGCAAACCAAACCAGGCTCTGATACCAATTGTTAGGGAATAAGAGATAAAATATGTGGAATAATCCCTTGCAGAATCGTAACAGTAGAAACTAATATGTAGAAAATATTACAGATCTCAAATAAAAGTGCAGAATAAATAACACAACACAGAGAGACAAGATTTAACATGGTTCACCCAATTTGGGCTACTTCCACCAAGAATCACTTGCTCAAATTTTATTACAAGCCTCCACTCTCTCAATACAATACCCATATCTGTTTAGAGCTATGCTCAACAAACTCTACAGAATTCACACCTGAATTCAAAGCACATATGTAATACATTTTCTTGTCTATCTATCATATGCATAAGACCATATAAATAGACAATTTATTAAGCAGTTTGATATAAAACCATAGGTATCAAAACCAAGGGCAAAAACTGTGGGTATCAAAACAATGGGCAAAAACCGTGGGTATCAAAACAATGGGTACCAAAAAAACCACGGGCCCAAAAACAACCCATAACGGTTACCCATTACCCATGGGTTAATAAACCACCCATGAAAATTTTCTACGGGGGCTTCGTCCCCAAGCTCCCATTGATCGGGGGGGCTTTACCCCCCCGAACCCCCTTGACCCGCTCACCGGCGAGCGGGACCGCCGTAAAAATACCCGAGTGTAACACATAGAAGGTGTACCACACTCTAACATGAAAACAAGCTCTACAAATATAACAGAAACAAATAAGGGTAAATAGGCCAAGGAGGAATACTTGTTGTCACGTGGTTGATGGTTGAGTGCACACGCTTTTGTTTTCTAATCCAAACTGGTTGTGTGAGCTTCCTTTTGGCTAGGAGTAACTACCTGAAATACAAAGAAAGAGCACAAAACATAGTTAATAGGAAAAGGTTAGTGGATTGCCTAGCGTGAGCTAGATCCAAGAAGTGTGATACTTCCTTGACAGTTGTCAATCCACTGATATATATATAATTCAATTTAAAATAAATGAACATGGAAATAAAATAATCTAATGCTAGTGTTCTAATTTAGGTATCTCATATTACTATCAATGTCAATCCAATTAAATGCTTTAATAATTAAACTAGTGAAGGTCCTAGGTCAAGTTGTAGGCTGGGCAGGTGGTCTGAGGGTCACAAGCTGGGTCTAAGTAAGGTTTGAGAAATTTTGATTGGTTTTGGGGTGAGTGGGGATCTTACTAGTCATAGGCAGTTTACCAGACACAGAGACTGATGTCAGTTAGGGTATGACTGATGACGGTTAAGGTATGACCAATGACGGTTTAGGATGACTGATCTCGGTTACTATGGGTAATATCAGAATGTCAAATTAGGTGTTTAGGCTCTCTCTGTGTCTACACAAAGAGATGGGAAGGTCCGTGATGAGGTTGCAGATAGGGTATCAGGCTTGGGTGAGGTTTTTGTGAGGGTTTTGGGGTGTTAAGGTTAATTTAGTAAAAGTCTGACAAGAGGCATAGTAACCAACATTGGTCTGGTGACCAATGCCGATGAAGAGGAAACTGACGATGGTTAAGATAGCTAGCCTCGATAGGGGTAATTTGGTGAAAGTTAATAAAAGGTGATTTTGGGCTTCTCTGTGATTACACAGAGAGTGAAGGGGGACTGGTTGGGTTTGTAATAAGGTAAGGAAAACTCAATAAAGTATAAAGGTTAGGTATGGAGAGCCAAAAGGTTGTGGGTGGCTGGATATGTAGACGTGTAGGGAAGAACAAGATCTAATAACAAAAGATAAAGAATCTATTAAGTAAGTACAAAAATGATGCAAAATAAAATGTACTTACTTGTATTTACAAGCCTGGTTGGTGAAGGAAGGTGATGGTTGATCCGTGATGAAATTGGTGGTTAGTGTCATGGAAGTACTTCCCGAAGTGCTCTTGTGAATGCCAATGCCTTTGGATTGGTCTCAGGTACTTGCTTGGGCCTTTGGTTGAATGTATTCTATCACCTTGATGCTGAGAAAACTCTAGTTTGTGCTTTAATGTAGATAGCTCTCTCAAAACTTGAAGTGAACAACCGGGGAAAAAGGTTGTAAAACTGTATCTATGGTAACCGATGATGGTCAAGGTGACCGGTGTCAGTTGTAGGTTAACCGACGTTGGTTAGGGCAGGAAATCCTAGGTTTACCAAAAATAGTAGATCTTGGCTATTTTTGGTGTGCTGTTCTTGTCATTCTGGGTCTCAAGTGATTTTTAGTGCTTAGATAAGTGTGGGTGTTGTTGGAGAAGGAATAGGAATTTAATGTTAGGGTTAGAGTAAGTCCCAGTTGGTTAAGATAAGTAGAGACAAAGTCTTAGTTAATTAATAGGCTAAGAATAAGTCCATGGAGAGGTGTCTAGGTGATGTGGCTAGGTGAGGTGTAAATTAACCTAATTAAAGTAATTAAATTAATAAATAATGTGAGGATGGGCATTAATTCAATTATAAGTAATTAAATTAATATAAATGTGGGGTGAAGGGGTCATGGTTAGGTGAACATGTTATGTTAACTGATTGAAAGGGGAATAAGGGGAGTGTGACGTAAATTTGGTGTCTACAATGCGCTGCAGTAGCATAAACCTTCTTACATCATGATCTCCATAGAAAATATCATAGTCTATCATCATCACACATACCAATCTTTGAGGAAAACTATCCTTCGTATGCCCTTCTACCCCACAATCCATACACTTTAACTCACTATGAGTCTCATGAGCCGAGTTCCCAGACAATTTCTCCAGCTGCTTTACCATTGCAACAATTTGGGATTCTAGGAATGGACTAACTCTTGTATCAACGCTTCCTACTACCTCAACATGCAAGGAAACCTCCAAGGCCTTGCGCGGATATGTGAAAGCCTTCTATGAAAGTGCCCTCCTGAATTATGTGATTAGTCCTCTACCGAACCATTGAGCATGCTGTAAAGGGTGAATATAAAAAGATAACTTGGATAAGACAGTCTTAAAACATGCATCATACTCCCACACACTCTCTGCCATTTCTTGCTGAATATCCTTTAATGCAATGATGGTTTTCTATTCAAAATTAGGTATGTGGAACTCCGCCAAAAAGGATTTACACACTAGAATTTAATCCACCACTGTCTGGTGTGGGTCATACTTCTTGTACCAGATATGTGTGAGTCCTTACAACATGGTTATAAATTGGCTTGCCTTCCACTCTAAGGAAGTGATTACCTTCATGTGCTATAGTAACTCACACTTGTGTACATGTTCCATGGCATCCTCAATGCCCTTATAATTAGGCAAGTGGAGTGACATCTCATAAAACACCTGTTGATGGTGTTATAGAACTTGTCTACCATATCCAAGACCTTGATTCCCTCTGGTGTTGCCTCTACCACCATACCCACTAGATCCACTAGTGCCAACTCCTCTAGATCCACCAGATACTCCTCCTATCATAGGTAAGGGGCCTATCACAACTATTCCCTATGATGCCACCATCGCACAAAACTATGCATTGACAGTCTGTGATACCGAACCACTCCCATATGTGTTTCACACACCTCTCCCAGATGTGATACTCAAACCTTATGATCCCACACCTTACCCAAATGTTGTGCCAGAAAAAATACCCCCAAACACAAGAAATTACTGTGTAGCCATAGATGTACCAAAAAAAAATCATACCTCTTAGGTGTCACTTGACTACCAATAGCGATACCAACTGGATTATGAAAACTTATCTCAGGAACTGGAAAACTAAGTGCAAGGGTCTGCTCACCATATGGGTTAAGATGCATGCCTATGAATCTCCTCCTTTCTTCATATGATGAGCTCTTTCCAAAAGTCGAGGGGGTTTCTCTTCTGCACTTTCCAAGATGGGGTAGCTCAAAATGCTCAGGTTCCACGCCCTCCACACGAACCTCAAATCCTTCCCGTAATGTCTACCTCCATAAATCCATCACTCTTATAGCTTCACGATGTCTTGCCAACTCCCTCTCCTGAGCTTCATTATACTTAAGCCACCTCTCCTCTCTCTCCATTTCCTCCGCAAGATCCACCATCCTCTACCATGAAAACTTCTAAATCCCATGCCTAACAAGAGTTTAGCCAGCCATGGGAAAGGATTCCAAACTCAAAGTAATAACCAAGATCTTGATAGCCAATAGAATAACATGCAAGAATGATCCTGTAGGTTCCTTAAGAATCAAAACTCAGTAATCTCTGGGAAAGAATACATAGAAATAGCGTATTCCAAGGTATAACTAGTCAACACTCTACTCCACCAGTTATCAACAACACGGGTCCAGGTCAGATCAACATAATACTACCATTGATATTCCTCCTCAGTCCAAACATGAGGTCTATAATACCAACTTGACCTTGATGCATATGCTGATAGACGTTCATATAACTCTACTATGAAACAATAGAAACAGGTCTCATATAACTCATGACACAGGTAATCCTCTACCCATTTACATGCATCAAACTTAGGTTCAGTGTTAAATCTTTAAAAAAACTCATCCTCCATGTTTTTGAGCCATGCTTCGACACTATCCGAGGTCAAGTGCTCCATCATTACAATTTTCTCTCATAATAGCTTCAAAAGAGATCTCGACAATGAAACCAAGATGTAGTCATTGTTTTACCCTCAATACCTCTTTCTAATACCAAGCACGCTAGCCTAACATCAAGCATATGTTGGGTGCTCACCCATGGCACGTGTTGGTGTCGAGACCCTCCTTTATGTGAGCTTTGTAAGAGAGTGTAGACACCAAAGTTGGGTCACACTCCCCTTGGTCCCCTTTCAAAGAACCAACTTAAACACATTCACCTAACCATGACCATTATACCCCACATTAATATTAATTTAATTATTTACAATTAAATTAATACCCATCCTCACCCCATTATTAATTTAATTACTTTAATTAAATGGATGCACACCTCGCCCAGACACCTCACCATAGACCTATTCATGGCATGTTTTCATAAATGAATAAGACTTGGTTCAACCCTAAAAACCAATGCCTATTATTCCTCTAACTACCTTCCCACTCATAAAAATATAACGTCCATCTTGATCCATGAATAAATGAACAAACCTGACCCAAATGATGGGAGATTTGTCATTTTTAGTAAACCTAGGGAATCCCGCCTTAACCGATTCCGGTCATCCCTTAACCGACACCGGTCAATCAATAACCATTATCAGTTACCATTTATTCACTTGAGGAACCTTGTGGAAAAGGTTGGCACATTTTAAAATTGAGGAAAAGAGAAGAGAGTTGTATGCAAGCGGAACTAGAGCCTTTTCATACCTACAGACATCCATAGCCAGCACTAGGATAGATCCAAAGGTGTTACACTCACGGTAACATTTTGGGAAGCACTGCCACGGTACTAAACATCATTCATATGCTCAACCATCATCACCATCCATCCATTTGAACATGCACCATAGTAAGTATAATTTTAGCCTACATCATCTATTTCTACCTCAGTCTATTGAGTTCTTCTATTGTGGTTATCAGTTTCTACTTGCACTCTCGTTCCCCTACCATTTACCTACCTGTAAACTCAACCGTTCCTCCACCCACACCATTAAATCACCTATATCCAACTGTTACACATCTTTGATTATAACTAAGATTCCCAAAGACCTCTCCACCCCCCTTTTGTCTCTGTTTAACCCCAGATCAACCTCTATAATCAGATCTTTTTGAGTTTTTATCAGCCCACTTCTACTAAACACCAGTTACCCATGACCATCATCGGTTCTTCCTAACCGTGATCGGTCATACCTGATCGATGCTGGTGTCTGTGCCTACCAACATTGTGTAAACCAACAACCACCTACCTACCAAAACAACCCAAACACCTTACCCAACACTGTTGAGACCCTGTGTGTGACCTACAATCTACTTGAACAACCTGCAACCTAACCTGAAAACCTTGACCAACATAGTTTTTAGTATTTAATTGGATCGACGTTGATAGTGATCTAAGGTACCCAAATTAGAATACTAGTTGTATATTTGTTTATGTACATATTCCAGTAATTTCATATTTGTTTTATAAAAACACTGATTGACAACCTTCTAAGGAGTATCACACTTCCTAGATCTAGCATACGCTAGGCAGTCCAATGTTAGATATTATTTAACTCTTCTTTGGTGGTCTTGTTTTTTATTTCCGGTAGTTCCTCCCAGCCAAAAGGAATCTATCACAGTCAGCATCGGATTGAGAAGTCAGAACGTGCACATCAACCCCCAACTGACTAACACAACATGTATTCCTCCTCAGCCCATAACATTATCTATTTTGTCACATTCAAAATGAAAAGAAAATGGTGAAACATTTTGGCATGCCTAGTGGGACCCTCATTTGTGGGTTCCCTTTTTTTTCATATTGGTTGCATCTTATGTGTTTCCTTTCTAAATCAATATTCACTAAATCTTCTTCTCAAGTAATCCTCTTTTTCTTTCTAATTTCTCTAACTGAAATATTTCTTTTGGTGCATTTAAAAGGAATCATTCTTCTTTCTTTCCACATTTAGTGAAAGAGCACCCTCTCCCTTGTTCATCATTTTTATTCATTGAATATCATATTTCAATTTGGGCTTAAAACACATGCATTGCATTTCTTGTATGCTTCATTTTTAGTTCACACTAAAATGAGGGCAACCTATGTGCTGGAAGTCATGCCCAACTGATGGTTGACACAATTAAACCGTAGAAAGCACTCTCTTTATTCTTCTACCAAACTACAAAAATTTAAATATACAAATTTTCTTAAATGACATCTCACTTAGGAATGCCTGTCAATGATCACACGATCAGAGGATTGGAAGGTACTCCCCAGCTGGTTATCTCTGTCTAGTCCCCCATCAAAGAGCACCCCCCACCATAACATAACCCGAAACCTCACCTTTTAGATATACTTCTTCATAGGATGCCTTCCCAACCAAAAATTCTATTATGAATTCATATGGTCAGTTCTAAATAACATAAGCTAAACAAACATAAGAAAATCACTTTTAGGATTGTGTTTTTACTTAGCATTCCTCTTGACTTGTGTTTTGAGGTGTGAGACTATGAATATACATTATTCTTCTTCCTTACAAACTCCACCATCGTAGTTGGTGATGAGTGCATTGTTTGGCTCATTAATATCATTTCTTCAGGCCGAAAATACTCTTTTTGATATGACTTATTAGTATATGGGGATGTTTTGTGTAGTTATATCTTAGTAGGTTTGATGCATTTTCCTTGCTATAGTTTATGAAGACCGATTATCACATGAACCTCCTACTAACTGTCTTTGTGAGATCAAACGTGATGATGTGTGTAGGGAATGATGGAAGTTGCTGGTGGTTAAGGAGCCCGAGTTCGAAGCATGCGGCTGAAGACTGTTTCCATCAAGTTGACCTATTAGCCTGGGCTTGATCCTAACGGCCCATAGGAATTTGTGTGTTTTAATTAGAATTTGATGGACAGTGTTTAATGCCACCTGATATGGCAGATCTTGTAACCAACATTATCTATATGAAGACTTCGTCTTCAGAACTTGGTAGTACCACTTTTTGATTATTGAAGGAGATTATCTGCATACAGTTCTTGATATATTTTCTATGTTATGAACTTATTTCTAAGTTAATGAAAGCCATGGAATTTTGAGAATCAGAAGTTGTTAATCCCTCTATCCCGAGGAAGAGCAAGGGCCCACTCGACCGAGGAGATACGAGGTTACTTTGAGTTCATGCATACAGTTCTTTGATTAGATTTACTGCAATTGTCATTTGATAAATCTTACATGCATGCTTTGATTAACTGTATCTGCTTTCTCCATTACTGACTTTCACTTAGAATAGATGCTTTTGTTATGCAAATCTAGTTAATGAATAGTCTTGCTTTCTGCTAAAGTTCCATTTATTCAGTTGTGATTTCATTTGTTAAGAATAGTGCGTGCATATCTCATTTTTCAACAAAAGATTATTTGTTAAAATTCCTTTCATTGCAAATAGTTGAATTTTGTAGAACTGTATTTAATTTCCGTAGATTTGAACTACATTTCTGTAGAATAGTCATTAAACTAAACAACCCCCCAACAGACCCAACGTATAACTGGTTCTCTTAGACTCCATTGCATATTGCCTAGGACACAACCCTGGTTTAGAATGACACTGACAAAGATTATGTCAGTTAAATGATTGGAAGAATACAATGACCCATCATTTTTGGTGCCGTTTTTTTGGGGAAATAACCATAAGCTCCATTATTTTTATTCCATATGCTATGGGTGTTAATGGAGTTCATATAGGAAACCAGTACTTCTCTCAGACCTCGATTTAAACCAACCAACCTGGATGCATAGGTCACAAGATAACCAAGGGAGATTTATAGCACACAATATTCAACAAATATCTTTAGACACTTCACAAGAGAGAAACACTGAGAGTGATACAGATTCCAACTCAACACCTAGAAACCTCTTCTGAGCATTCTGTATCCTCTTCACACCACTCGGCAATGGGGGACCTTGGGAATGCTGAAGACCAACCTTTAGGATGAACCTTTACATATCCCATTGTCCTCGATGCAGATGAGGATGCACCCATGAAAAACATCTCACCATCCATCCTCCCCCTCTTTCGAGGAATGACCAAAGAAGACCCTGATCAGTTTCTGTTTGAATTTAAAATCCTGTGCCAGACATACGATTACCGAACTGACAATCAAAAGCTCAAACTATTTCCCTCCACTCTCAAAGATTCTACTATGAGATGGTTTATGGGGTTACCATCTAACTCCATTAATTCCTAGGAAGCCATGGAAACAACCTTCCTGGATAAGTACCAAGACTATTATAGGGGAAGGGATAGGAAGGAAGAGTTCTTCCAAATACAGTAAAAGGAAGATGAGAATCTAGAGGATTATCTGGATAGATTCCTCTTTCTCCATAAACGCAGTGGGTATGAGTTACATGCAGACATCACTAAAATAGTCTTTCTGAAAGGACTGGATGAGGAAACCAAGGATTCCCTCCATCTCATGGGAGGAGGAGACGTGCATAAACTCACCATGGAACAAATCACTGAGCTATGTAGAAGATATTCTAGAACACGTGGAGGAATACGAAGAAAACAAACATCCAAGTCTTTGGGTACCTCTGAACTTCTAGAAGAAATGGCCAACATGAAAACAGACATTTTGTTGTACAATTAACATCCACCATTGATGGACTCAAGGCAAAATCCACCCCTGCCAAAGAACCATTGGACATGTATTGCCCTAAATGTCAGAAGAGACACCCCTTGAGGGAATGTCCTTTGGATGCCACAGACATGTGCTTAATCTGCGAAGTTACTGACCATGACACTAAGCATTGCACACTTTTACCACAGTTGAAGGGAGGTTTGAATGCCATCTCTCAAACAAGTGCTGAATTAAATTTTGTCCAAAGACCAAACAATCAGGGTGGGTTCCCATCTAGACCAACTCAGAATCCCTGGAGAATGCCATGGCCGAATCAAGCCTCTCAGTCTTCTTGGGGACAACCTGAGTGGGAAAACTCAAACTGGATGACTTATCCATATCCACCACCTTGGAAAAATCCCTACACTCAGCCGGGTTGGGCTCCACCACCCGCAGCCAATCCTTGGCACAATCAGTAGTGGGGTCCTCAACAAAATTTTAGCCAAAATCAGTCCTGGGCACCACCACAAAACGGTAATCAACAACGCAGGTTCCAGCAGCCACAACAAGCTTTAATGCCTCCACCTCAAGCCTACCAAAATCAAGGACAAGCAACACAAACACAACTTCTGGCCCAGCCAGTATCCAATCCTAAAAATCAACAGACAGCTTCGATTGATGACACAGACTCAGGTAACACCATGCAGGTTAACACTATTGGTAATTTATGACTACGATCTAGCAAAAATATTGAACCCTCCTGTTGTTATCACAGAACTTCCTGATGATGCCGATAAGGAAGAGAACCTTGAGGGTAATACTGGTTCTTCACCAATGCCAGATAAACAGGATGATCAAATACCCAAACAGACTACAACCCCTTTTCCTGAGCGATTACAGGACACTCGAACTGCAGATGAAACAAAACTAGTTCAGGAATTGAAAAAAGTACATATTGAGGTTCCACTGCTGCGTGTAATAAGGGACATCCCTGAACTGAACCAAACCATTAGAAACGAGTGTATAAAGACACCAGGAAGGAAAAAGAAATACCCAAAGACTATCAGAGTCGAAGGGAATTTGGCTGATTTAGTTGCTAACACCCTTATCTCACCAAAATATGGGGATCCTGGGAGCCCTGTCATTACTATTTGTATAAACAACCAGTCAATATCTAATGTTTTGGTGGATCTTGGTGCTGCTATTAATGTCATCACAACAGAAATGTTTAACCTGCTATCCTTAACAGGACTTCAACCAACCAACACTGTTCTGTAGTTAGCAGATCAATCCATTGCTGTACCTGATGGTGTGGTTGAAGATATAATGGTCACTGTTGAATCATGGGAGTACCCAGTTGATTTCATGGTTTTGCAGCCTAAAGCTCGGAAGTTGGGATATCCAGTCATCTTGGGAAGACCTTGGTTGGCTACGGTTGCTACTTACATTGACTGTAGGTCAGGCAACATGACAATTCTAAATGGGCAGAAATCCAAACACATTTCATTATATCCTCCTGCCCAGCCTTATACGAACAATTGTGACCAGGTATGGGTGGATTCTTTGGATGCTAACTCTTTGAGTTCTTCTTTTCTGGCCACTATTGTAGTACACAATCATATGGCGGAAGCTGTGGAGTCATATACACTGACTGATTCTAAGGACTCTGCGACTACGGAAATCAGCACTATTGCTACAGAATCCAGAATACCAGCATTAGACATCTCTTCTGCTATTTCTCTGGTAGACATTACCTCTGCAGAGTCTGGTAGGAAACTCTATGCTTATAATTCCAAACATTTAGTTCCTGATTTCTATTTTCCTTTAACCAAGGTTCTGTCTTTTGACAACATATCCATCCTGCACATGCTTCAGCCCCATGTTTTCCCATTGAATTCTTTTATCACTAGTACAGAGCTTGCTCTTGCGAATGATACCAAGCAGGTGCTTGTCAGTATGGGTAGAGAGCTGACTATAGGTAGCGACTTGGAGGTCAATCAAGAAGCTAGGGTGCTTGAGGTTCTGAAGAAACATTCCCATGCTTTTTCTTGGGATTACACTAATATGAAAGGAATTCATCCTAGCATCTGTACACATCATATTTACACTGATGACGTCAAACCTATAAGGCAGCCACAACGAAGAATCAATCCAACATTGAGAGACATAGTCAAAACTGAGATCGAAAAACTCCTAAAGGTAGGTTTCATCTATCCTATATCTGATAGTCAGTGGGTTTCCCCATTAGTTATTGTTCCCAAGAAGAATGGTAAGTGGTGAATATGTGTTGATTACAGGGAACTTAACAAAGCCACCAAGAAGGATTATTTTCCCCTGCCTTTTATTGACCAAGTCCTGGACAATTTGGCTGGTAAGAAATATTTTTCTTTCTTGGATGGGTTTAGTGGGTATAATCAAATTAGTATTGCCCCTGCTGATTAGGATAAGACTACTTTTACGTGCCCTTGGGGTACATTCACTTACAAAGTCTTACCTTTTGGGCTTTGTAATGCCCCTGCTACGTTTCAGCGGGCAGTCTTGGCCATTTTTGTAGATCTTGCTAACGACTGTGTTGAGGTTTACATGGATGATTTCACTATCCATGGATCCACTTTTGAAGAATATTTGAATAATCTTGAGAAAGTACTCAGTCGATGTGAACAACACCAACTATCTCTGAGTCATGAAAAATGTCTAATGATGGTTGATCAAGGAATTGTCTTAGGTCACCATGTTTCAGCCCAAGGTATACAGGTGGATCCCAAAAAGATATCAGTCATCACCCAATTACCTACACCAGCTAATCAGACTGACATCAAAAGTTTCCTTGGTCATGCAGGTTATTACCGCCGATTCATAAAAGATTTTAGCAAAATTTCCACCCCAATGTTTTCACTGCTAACCAAAGATTGTGTTTTTGAATGGTCTCCTCAGTGTCAACAGGCATTTGATTCTATCAAAGAAAAGATAACAACAACCCCTATCTTACGTGGCCCTGACTGGGGACAACCTTTCCATATCCACACTGATGCTTCTAATACAGCCATGGGCGTTGTTCTTGGACAAAAAGACTCAGAAGATCATATGTATGTAATTTATTTTATCAGCAAAAATCTGACTCCTACGGAAAAGAATTACACTACTACGGAAAAGGAGTTTTTGGCTGTTGTCTATGCTTTGAATAAATTTCATCATTACATCACTGGATATAAAAAAATTGTTTACACTGACCACTCTGCCATTTGATATTTGATGAACAAACCAGTGGTTGGCGGAAGGCTTATTCGCTGGTTACTCTTGTTGCAAGAATTCAATCTCACTATCATAGATAAGCCTGGGAAATCTAACGTTGTTGCTGAATTTATTTCCAGAATAAATGTTTTAGGTGATGACAAAGTAGTCCAAGACCAATTTCCTGATGAACACTTGTTTGCTATCTCGACTAAGACTCCTTGGTTCACTGATCTCACGAATTATTTAACAACAGGGAAGTTTCCTGCCTATTTTACTCATAAGGAAAGAAGGTGATTGGTTAGAAATAGTGCAACATATAAATGGTGTAATGGATTCTTATTTAAATGTTTTCCTGACATGGTTCTTCATAGGTGTGTTCGAGAGGATGAGGTACATGACATACTGCGAGCGTGTCATGATGAGCCAGGAGGTGGACATTATTCAGTGAAACAAACAATTCACAAGATCCTTGGAGCAGGGTACTATTGGCCTTCCCTCCATAAGACTGTCAAAAAGTATGTGTGGCAGTGTGATGCATGCCAACGAATGGGAAAACCTACACTTTCTATGGAAATGCCTCTGAATCCTCAGCTGGTTCTAGGACCATTTGAGAAATGGGGTATTGACTTTGTTGGACCATTTGATCCTCCATCTTTCAGGAAGGAGTATCTCTTGGTATGCACAGACTATGTCACCAAATGGGCTGAAGTTCAAGCATTGGCATCTGCCAATGAAGATGTTGTTGCTGATTTTCTCTACAATCAGATATTGCTGCGATTTGGAGCACCAAGGGCCATTGTATCTGATCAAGGTCCTCAATTTGTTTCAAATATGATTGAAGCTTTCTTGGAAATCTATAGAATCAGGCACCGGAAATCATCACCATATCACCCCCAATCCAATGGGCAAGTGGAGGTAACCAATCGAGAACTCAAGAATATTCTAACTAAGGTGGTCAACGCCGATAGAAAGAATTGGGTACCAAAGCTTCCTGAGGCCGTCTGGGCCTACAACATGACCTGGAAAACAACTACTGGTTTTTCTCCCTATGAGCTGGTCTTTGGGAAGAAACCACTGTTACCTGTCGAGTTCAAATTGCACACCTGGTGAACAGCATTGGAAGTTGGGATCGATTTGGATGAAGCACAACGTGAATGGGTGTTGCAGCTGAATGAATTAGATGAAATGTGGATGGAGGCACAACAACAGATAGAAATTCTACAACATCAGTGGAAAACTTGGCATGATGCTCACATCAAAAAAAGGACATTTCATGAGGGACAGTGGGTTTTACTCTTTGATTCCCACTATCAGCAGTTTAAAGGCAAGTTGCGTACATGTTGGTTAGGTCCCTATCAGGTAAATCAAGTGTTTGATAATGGCTCTGTTTGATTGATACCGATTGATGGAGACAAACAGACTCTTCTAGTGAATGGGCATAGGCTCTGAGTTTATCACCAACCACTGGATAAGAAGACTTTCACCGAATGACATTCTGTTACGAACAGACATGCATGCTGAGGAGGCTCTTTGCCTCTCAAGCATGGAGTAATCAATCTCTTGCAAATTCAATAAAGGAAGATGATCCTTCATTCGATCTTCTTCCCTTAGTTAGCAGTTTTTCTTATTGTTATTTCCAATAAATGCAAGAATTTTCATTATTTCTACTGCTGCTAATCACGTTTCATCTCGAACTGCAGGGCGTAGGAATCTACGGATATCGGCCGACTAAATGTGGCATGGGTAAGTGCATTTTAACTTGCTAATGATATTTCCATGCAAAACATTTCCCCATGTATGCATTTGTCATCATTACGCCATCATGAAATGATTGCTATGGTCATTCTGGATCTCTTTCCAAATCTGGCTCTATGAATGACGACATAAAAGGAGTAATGGCCCATAATCACCACATGCCTTGATGTGTCGCACTCTCTAAAGTCAGGATGGGTGGCACTCGCTCCTCAACCATGGGATATGTGCCACCATAAAAATCTTAAACTCACATGGGTGGCCGGTCTCATTCACTATTTTTCCACCGTCACCTTCGCTTGATGTTGCGCCACCCAAGGAATATGGTGTCATTTGAAATTTAATGCTTCTGCAACTGCTTCTTACCATTGTTATATGCACATCAAGCACAACTGGTTTTATCAGTCACTAGACGGGAAGTGGAAGAGACGCTCTGTTCTATTTTTTTTTTGCTACCTAGTATTACTCACCTTCGGCTTCAGCATGGGACCGCGAAAGACATCAGAACCTGCTTCACCAGACACCTTACTCCGGAATGCCACCCTTTCACAGGTATTTCATGATTTTGGATGGCTGGATTTCATTCAGAAATTTGAAGGTTTCGATGAGGGCATTGTGGAAGAATTCTTGAACAATTTTGAGTCCACCTGTTCGCAAGTTGGTGGAAGACGAGTTGAAATTACCAGTCAGGTCATTTCTGACCTATCTGGCCTGCCAAACTTTGGTTTAAAGGTTATGAAAATGCCCCTTTACAAATCCTGATTGCTCAGTTTCATGACGAAGGAGAGGCACTCCTGGAGGTCATCCTGACTCCATTGGGTGTCCAGAAGGGTGTTAAGCAGACAAGTTTACCTGGAATCTGGAGTGAGATTGCGAAATGGGTCAACCGGTATTTCATATGCGATGGTCAGGCCTCTGTTCTGGGTGGTGATGCACTTAAAATGCTCATCCACCTTAAAAAGGGACATGTCAACTAGGCCCTTCAGGTAAATCTTCCAGAATACCTCGCAGACTCCATCATTAAAGTTTTCCAGAAGCACCGGTCCGGTGGAGGCAAGTCTATGATTAAACATCTAGGGTTGATTCATTTGTTGTGTTCACACCAAGTCTTCTTTAGACCAAAGCAGAGGCTCGAGGGACATGCTGGTGGTGAAGGGTCCAGGCCAAAGCAATTAAAATCTGGTCTCTCTTCTGCACCTCGGTCTACCCTTGCATTGGGCCCTTGCCCTTCACACAGCCAAGCAGAGGCAGCCGATGTTCCTGAGCATGCAGACACAGTTGGTACTCCTGAGGGTCCATCCCCTTCCATTTCTGATTCAAAAGGCAAGTGTGCCATGGCCCCATTTTCTTCCATGCAGCTACGGTCCCGATGGCTTAGCTCATTTTTGTAGACAGGCGGTTCCCAATCAGAGTTCTTTCCTGATGATACCGCCCACATTCGGGAGGAACTGCATAAGGAGGATGACCTGGCCTCTCCATCATCTGCTATTCCGTCATCTACGGAAATCCACCCAGTGGCTCCTGAAATGCTTGACACCCAAGTGGTGCCTTCTCACAACTATCTGGAGGAAATCACGTGCAATGCTGAAATCTCAGTTACAAGGTATGGAAGAAACAAACCTTTTATTACAAGCTGAATTTACACAAAAGACAGTAGAAAAAGTTCAGGAGATTGCTGCCCTGCAGCTTGAAGTGAGTTGTTTAAAGTGACAGTGTGATAAGAGTCTTACCCTCTTGAATAGTTTCCAACAGTTTTCCCTTCAGGAAAGGGAATTGCGGAAGGAAAATAAAAAATTAAAAAAGGAAAAAGAATCTATAGAGGAGGAAAAACAAAAAGTAACATCTATTTTAGACTTTGTCTGTCCTTTGGCCCTCAAACTATTGTCCTGTAGGAAACCCTCTTCAGTCTACAACATGTTTGTCCAAGAACAATTTTATTCTTGGCAGTTATTTCAATTGTGTTCTCAAGCCCCTCACAAAATTCCCAATGGCCCTAGTTTTTTATCCGTTTACAAGTGCAGTACTCCGGAAATTCAAAATTTGCTTTGTGAATTTTATCTACATAACATGATAGTTACCAATGTCCCTGATTTCTTGATCAACCTATTTGTGGGTGATTTTCAAATTAAAGCCTTTCAGTCTGTATTGCGGAATCAGATAATTTGGGGGCAGCAAACAGACATTTTCAATCACACTGCTCAGTCCATCAGATTTCACATCCACCCAACTCATCATACAGATGTCACCCTATGGAAAAAATTTCAATCACTTTACTATCAGGCAGGGGTTGGGGTGAATACTTCTCAAATTTTACTGCAGTGTGTTATTGATTTTGAAAATTACAGTCAGGAGAATTTTGGACTGCTTGGCAAGCTTGTGATAGGAGATGGGATACTTTAAGTCTACCTTTGAAATGTAGGGAGGTTCTCTCTCCCTAGAACTTGAGCTGGAGCATGCGCAGGGGTGATGCCCTCATCACCATTATCAAACAAACTACAGAGAAAACCAGCCAGCAGTACACTGATGAATGGGCAGGCCTCCAAGTACGGCCACCACTCCTCTTGAGCCCTCTCACTACCTGGTAGAACAATGCAGCACAGTCCCATGACAGTTTCACTGCCTGGGTGGAAATTACCTCCAATACTCAGGGCTGCAAGAACACCACAAAGCAATACGCTGATCAATTCGAGGAGTATGACATGGCTGAACAACTTGGTAGGCGAGTAGGGCGCAGATGAGTTGCATTGGGACATGCAATAGGTAAAGTCAGGGGGAAAATGATGAGTGCATTGTTTGGCTCATTAATATCATTTCTTCAGGCCGAAAATACTCTTTTTGATATGACTTATTAGTATATGGGGATGTTTTGTGTAGTTATATCTTAGTAGGTTTGATGCATTTTCCTTGCTATAGTTTATGAAGACCGAATTATCACATGAACCTCCTACTAACTATCTTTGTGAGATCAAACGTGATGATGTGTGCAGGGAATGATGGAAGTTGCTGGTGGTTAAGGAGCCCGAGTTCAAAGCATGCGGCTGAAGACTGTTTCCATCAAGTTGACCTATTAGCCTGGGCTTGATCCTAACGGCCCGTAGGAATTTGTGTGTTTTAATTAGAATTTGATGGACAATGTTTAATGCCATGATATGGTGGATCTTGTAACCAACATTATCTATATGAAGACTTCATCTTTAGAACTTGGTAGTACCACTTTTTGATTATTGAAGGAGATTATCTGCATACAGTTCTTGATATATTTTCTATGTTATGAACTTATTTCTAAGTTAATGAAAGCCACGGTATTTTGAGAATCAGAAGTTGTTAATCCCTCTATCCCGAGGAAGAGCAAGGGCCCACTCGACTGAGGAGATACAAGGTTACTTTGAGTTCATGCATACAGTTCTTTGATTAGATTTACTGCAATTGTCATTTGATAAATCTTACATGCATGCTTTGATTAACTGTATCTGCTTTCTCCATTACTACTTTCACTTAGAATAGATGCTTTTGTTATGCAAATCTAGTTAACGAAATAGTCTTGCTTTCTGCTAAAGTTCCATTTATTCAGTTGTGATTTCATTTGTTAAGAATAGTGCGTGCATATTTCATTTTTCAATAGAAGATTAGTTGTTAAAATTCCTTTCATTGCAAATAGTTGAATTCTGTAGAACTGTATTTAATTTCCGTAGATTTGAACTGCATTTCCATAGAATAGTCATTAAACTAAACAACCCCCCAACAGACCCAACGTATAACTGGTTCTCCTAGACTCCATTGCATATTGCCTAGGACACAACCCTGGTTTAGAATGACACTGACAAAGATTATGTCAGTTAAATGATTGGAAGAATACTTTGATTCTTGACCAAATTTAATTCGCAAAGCCCAATTTTGTCATTGCCCTCTCAATTCACTATAACCAGTGTCGGTCCAGAGACTGTCATCAGTTCACATCTGATCGTCGTCGGATAAACCTAACCAGTGTCAGCTTTTGGATTTCTAATTATTTTACTTGGAATAGCCTTCATCACCCTTGCTCTATTTTTGGCCCTCAGGGGTACCATCCTATTCCCCTCTGTTGATATTTCTATCATACATAGTTTCCCTATTGCATATTCATCGGTCCTGTTTCACTTCTTGAAATTTGTGTTTTTCCACATTAACTAGCATCAGTTTTTGTGACTGACATTGGTTCCCCACTAACCATCACCAGTCAGCCTAACCATCATTAGTGTTTGTGTTTAATTTTCAAAATCCAACTGTTGACCGAATTCACCCTCCCATCCTCATTTTTCTCCGTTCCTGCTATTCTCTATGTCATTTATAGAATACAGTCTTTTCAGGTCAACACTTATTCACATGGTGTTGACTCATAACCAAACTAACGCTCTTATATTCCACATGTCAGTCATCAACCACTCCCACTTAGTCCTTCCCCACCTTCTATCATGTCACCAATGGATTCTAACCCTACGTACCACCATAGATCTATGGGTGACAAGGAGTTCGCACGACTACTCGATCAGAATCCCACGTGGCCTTATAATTCTACCTTTCCCACTCTTCCATTCAGGATTCCTTAGGTCATTTGATATATGGAATGCTCGTATCCATCTCTTCTACCTTTATCCCCACTTCTGCATCAGCCCCTACTAGTTCGAGTGTTACCTTCAACTACTTTACCCCCAGTGGTTTCATAGTTAATCCCCACACCCACTATGATCCACTGCATCTGCAACATCAGTTGCACCCGTAATATCCATATTGTTCCTTCATTGACCACCCATAGCATAACCCCATCCATTCCCATTATATCACATATACCAATTGCAACACACCCACCCATGGTGTTGGTTGACCCCTACCCCATTCCTAGAATCTTGTCCTCTCCATCCTATAGTCTCTGCCCCCAATTACTACTAGAGTCACTGTAACTGCCCCACCTACATATACATATTATCAAACAACCCCCTATCTTGTCCATCATTCATTCTAGATACATGCCCTCCATATCGGTCCCCTATTCTCAACCTTCCTATTCGGCATCACCATTTACTGGAATGCCACCCACATCACATGTTCAACACTAGCCCTATTACGCCATAGGAGGTGCCCTTCTATCACAACCTACCAATGACCTCATCAAATTAATGATGGAAAGGATGCAGACACTAGAAGCATCGGTTTTCTAGCTCACACAATTCTCTCACCTACGAATGAAATCTGTAATGAGCCCATTCATCCATCCATTCCTATTCTCCCATACCCCGTACATTGGGAAATTGCCAAAATTCAACCGCTTCAATAATAAAGAAGATCTATGCAGCAACATTTGTGGTCTTTCAAACATGGGTGTTACCTGATCACCCATGATGACACTTTACTCCTACGGACCTTCCCGATGTCCCTAACAGGACCTGCATTAGACTGGTACAATGGGCTACCCAGACATTCCATCTACTCATTTAATCAAGTATCCCAAGCCTTCTTAGACCACTTCTCAATCAACATTGTCAAGAAAGTCACCATGACTGATCTTTACTCCACACGATAGTATGACGACGATTCTATCATTGACTTTATCACTCGTTGGCGTAGCCTAATTAACCAACTCACATTTTAATTACCTCAAACTGAGCTCATAGATTTGTTTACTCAGGCTTGTGCTAGACACATTTCACCAACACTTGCAGCTGCAAACCTTCCGCACCTTTGATGAGGCATTCACCATGGCACAAAAATTGGAGATTTGTGCTATCAAAGAGAAGAAAATTCAGCTATGTAACAAGAACACCATGTTCAAATCGAATGATGCTTCTTCATCTTTGAAACCCTAGAACAACTATTCAAAACCTAAAGGATCTTCCAATGTTGTGGTTCTCAAGGTTGGACCCTCTCACCCATCAAACCAAGCCAAACCTTTTGCTAATCTCTCGCCCATCCAAACTTTCCAGTTTAGATGAGAACAACGAAAGTACATCCCAATAGGGAACCATATTATTCTGTTTTGGAAAATATTATTAAGGTTGGTGCCATTACCCTTCCACCTATAAAACCACACACTAGTTTTGACCCCGATCACCCCACGCCCGTGTGGTATAAAGAACATGAATTTTTTAACTATCATCGTGTCAAAGGTCATAGCGATGGTAACTGCATCACCTTCAAGAATATCATCCAAGAAATGTTAGACAATGGAGATCTAGTCTTGGATAACCCAAATGCACCCCACCTAACCAAAACCTACATATCTTCAAAAAACCATTCCCTAATCATGCCCCATCTTCCAACCAAACTGGTGATACTTCAACCAATGATAGCAATGTCTGTGAGGTCCACACTATTTTCGATGACATACCGGTCACTTCCCAATTCCCCCTGTTCCTTCCATAGATGAAATCCTAGCCTGAGATTCCCTACCTGGACACAGGGAACCTATTTCATCTACTCCTCCACCCATAGAGGAACCCCCTTCATTTTTTCCTTCACCCGTGAAAGAGCCCATAATTAGCGCTCCACCTCTGGCCTCTCAAATTACCGAGCAGTCATCAGTAGCACCTCTCCTACTCATAAGGGACACATGTCCACTCCCTACACCATCACAAGGAGAGTCCACCTCATTTGGACCATCATCTCCTCTACCCATAGAGGATCCTGTAGAAACACCATTGCCTTTAGATGACCATTCTTCATCAGACTTCCAAGATCCTGCTGATTTGCCTTTCAGCTCTCTTACCCATAGAGTTCGTAAGCTAGCCATTTCCATATTTCTCAAACACATTTTACAGGGATTGCTACTCGATCCACATCAGCCCCCACTTACAGCAGTACCATTTTCATGCTTGGTTGATCACCCAGGATTATGTTGATAGAGCCTTACTTTGGGGACGTCTTCTACTTCCTTATTCAACCCAAATGATAGCTGTCACTCACCGACACCTCCATAATCTATCCAAAAGTGTTTCAAGTGACCAAACCAAACACAACCATGACTATTGGAACACCTTCCATGTCATCACCCACAACCCAACACACACAGCTATACCTAAACACCTACCCATGCCTATATCATCTCCCTTACCTAAACCCATCACTACCTTAGGGGTCATGCCAACATCAAACCTTACTCACCCACCCATCAAATTAGATTTAGCCACATCTTCCCAGACCAACACTAAACTTATTCCTACCCCTAAAAGGAACACCCAACCTTCTAGGCCTCATACACCAACCTCGTCTACCACACCAGTTGTCACCTTCACCCCTTCTCATCCATCCTAGGACCTCACCCCTCAACCCTGGCCAAGCAACCTTCTTCCATTGGTAAACCAAGAACACAGCAGCTCACCTCCTCATCATGGCCCTCTAATATACCCAAGTGATCCACACAACCCCCCGCTATCACTCGTGACCTTCTTATCACCCATACCACCACTACCTTCCATAATTTCTTCACTACCCATGACACTTTCCTCTCTTCCACTCACACCTTCTACCCAACCTCTACCAACCACCTCCACCACAACTTAATTACCCCCATGGGTAACCCGTCCTCTTCCACCATCTGCTTTTCCTTCTACATCTCGTACTCCCATGTCACCTTTACCCAAGAAGATGCAACCCAAAGATAAGAATCCACTACCCCCCAATAAGGTATTCAAACCGACAAAGCCTTCCATCGCTAGTCTCTTCTACCATGCCCTTACCCAAACTAGATGCCCGCAATACCTAAGACCACTCCACATACCAAACTAGTGAACCAACCCATTCCCCCTCCTGTAAATCCTCTTCCTCCACAATTAACGACACCCCTGTACCCAAACCCACACTCACCTCCCATTGTGATCCGTTAGTCGGGGTCCTACACTAATATTTTAACCAATCTCTTAAACACTTCTATCATCACATTACCACCGCTTTAACCTTATGATCCTCTCAAACCCAAACCAAAAGGTTTTGATGAGACCAAGATTTGTGCCTATCATCATGTGTCAGGACATGATGTTGAAAATTGTAAGGCCTTGAAGACCGTTCTTATCCAACTTTGTCCTCCTGAGCACAATTTCGATGATGACGATCTTTTGATGAGGACCCCATTCCACCTTCACCAATCTCCCCAAATCTTCTTCCATTACCTACTTAGCAACCAATATCTCCACCCCCACAACCCTTTTATCCACCCCTAAAATTTGAGATCAACATGGTCCATATAAGAGAGTTGGCCAAACCACCACCCAAATGTTCAATGCACCCTACTCATTTCACAAGGCTCTTATCCACCGCTAGGATTTTTCCCTTCATGCCGTTATACCTTCCATGGCACACCCTCTCCATCTACCTCCCCTCAGATTAATCATGGTTCACATTGCCACCCGTGCTCAGAAAGACAAAGGAAAAGAAAAGGTGGCTAGCCCATCAACCAACCCTTGTACCCAACATACCATCTACACCCACACCCAAAGTCACCATTCGAGGTCCCGCATATCCTATTTCTGATGGGGTCACACATTGCACAATGCTAAAACAATTACACCAATCCTCCCTCAAAATGTCTTTATATGACCTCATCCAAACCTCTGAGTCACATCGTCAAGCCCTCATGGAGATCCTTCAATCTATCGAGGTTTTACCAAATGACCCCACACCCATAGCCTCCATCATTACCCCTCATCATGTAGCCTCTCTCACTAAGTTTTCACCTTCCTCTACACCTCCACCTACTCACCAAGTATTCTGCCCTCAATGTTTTAGATGAAGAGATCACTCCCTTCTCAGTCTGATGACCCCAATCCTACTCTTTTCATCTCCATATCCATATTGATAATATACACATACAATGCATTATGATTGATGGTAGTGCTAGTATTAACATCATCTCCTCCCATGCGTAAAACAAAATGCACATACCTTCCAATTGCATGCATTTGGTAACCCTGTTATGTTGCTCCTTTAATGATGCCATGACCTCTACCCTGGGTACCATCATTCTCCATGTTCGGGTAGGTCCCTGCACTGTCCCAAAACTATTCTATGTCCTAGAAGGAGATTTCCAGTATAACTATTTCTTGGCCGACCTTGGATCCACGCCATGGGTTGTGTCCCTTTGACTTTACACTCGTTTCCTCAAATTTGAACATGAAGGACATAACTACACCATCCTGATTGACCCATCACCTTTCAAGACCTGTAACATGCTATACCAACCCAATGATGTGCTTGTACCAGTCAAGGACATCTGCCACTATCCCCACTTCACCTTCACCCATAAGCCCATCCACCAAGACTGCCACCACCTCTCCCACATCTAACCCTACTATTCCTACTGCCGCCACAGCCTATACAGCTGACTCACCTGCTTCCCAATCATCTAGTGAGTTGTCTATCCCCACTACCCACATATCGACTACTGATCCCTTAGAAGGTGTTCTTTCAAGGCCTCACTCTGGGGGAGTACTGACTATACAATATCGACACGTTCCTCACTCCGCAAGAGTATGAAAACCTACGTCAGCACCTAGTTATGACTACTACGTAGGTGAGGTTTTTCCTTATGGTCCTCCCCACCTTCACACTAATCTAACGTATGGGGGACTTGATATCGCCACTTATTCACCTGAACCTCCATCCCAAACACAACTATTTTCATCTGACTTACACTCCCTTACTAACCACTACTTTGTTCACACTTTCCTTCATTATTGTGCATGGAAAGGATTTGGCTTCAGTTTTTATGAACAAATGGCCACCACACTCTCATCTCCTGTACCACTCGTAAACACAATGACTAGTAGTGGCATTGGCTTTGACACACCACCTCCCAAGAAGGATCACGTTGACCTCATTAAGGAAGAAAAACCTTCTCCACCTCATTCACCCACATCACCATCTTCACCCACAGAGTCCATAGATCCCGAATCTATTCCTCCTAACTTTTTTTTTCGTAAACACAATTTCTCTGGGACCTCTGACCTATCAACATGATGGCAAGGCTCTCTCTTCTCTCCCATTCCTATATCTTGACATGATCGATGATGATACACCTTCTATTAATGTCATTCAATGTCAGGATGATGATTCCATCCTCACGTACCTAGGTGCAGAATATTCTTATATTCATCAGTCGTTACCTTCTGAGACAAAAACCATGTTGAATGAATCAGACCATTGAAATCAACATTAACACTCAGGATGACCCGCACATTCTAAAGATAGGCCAATCTTTAGATGCTACTAAGAATAGAAGCTTTTACCTCTTTCCTTCAGGACCATAGAAATGCTTTTTCCTGGTCCTATGCCAATATGCCTGACATTGACCTAAAAATCGTGGTCCACAATATCGTAACCATTCCTGATGTCAAACCCATCAAACAAAAGCTATGGAAAATGCATCCTCGCATTGCTCTTCTGGTCAAAGAAGAGCTTCAACGCCTTCTCTCAGTTTCCTTCATCCTACCCATTGACTATCCCCAATGGATTTCTAACATTTTTCCTGTCACAAAGGTGATAGGGGGACTTCACATTTACACGGACTTCCATGACCTCAACCTAGCTTGTCCCAAAGAAAATTTTCCCCTACCAAGCATTAACCAACGTAGTTGATCTCACCGCCGGCCATGAAATGCTATCTTTCATGGATGGTTTCTTGGGTTACAATCAAATATTACTTGCTCCAGAAGATCAACACAAGACTTCCTTCATCACCCCTTGGGGGACCTTTCTGCTATCGAGTCATGCCTTTTGGCCTTAAAAATATTGGTGCTACATATCAACGAGCCATGAATTACATCTTCCATGACATCATGCATCGCATCTTGGAAGATTATGTAGATGATCTTATTGCCAAATATAAACATTGAACCAAACACCTGACCATCCTTAAGGTCATCTTTGACCACCTCATCAAGTATTGTGTTCATCTTCAACCAAAGAAGTGTGTCTTTGTAGTACTTTCAAGAAAACTCCTTGGTTTCATCATTTCTTTGCATGGCATAGAATTCAATCCTACTAAAGTAAAGGCTATTCTAGAAATTCCTCCACCTACTAATCTCCGTCAACTTCGAATCCTACAAGGTAAGTTGCAATCCATTTTCATTTTATCTCACATCTTTCTGACCATTGTCAACCATTTCATCATTCTTCTCAAGAAAGATGTTTCATTCAAATATGGATGATGAATGCCATAAAGCTTTGAAAGCCTTAAAACAATACCTTCTTCAACCACCAGTGCTCATTCCTCCTAAGGATGACCAACCCTTTTACCTATACATTTCCACAACTGACCATTCTTTAGGTGCCATGCTCACTCATCATGACAAGAAACACAGAAGAGCAAACGGTTTATTACATAAGTTCGTACCCTTCTAGAATATGAAACTAGATATACCCATGCCAAAAACTCTTCCTAGCCTTAGTTTTCATCACCACCAAACTCCACCATTACCTACTCAACCACAAAACCTTCAGTTATTACTAATACTAACCCCTTACACTATATGTACGCCAAACCCTATCAACATCAACGTGCCACACGTTGGCTTATGCTTCTTGCCAACCTCGACCTCAAATTTTTCCATCAAAAGTCCATCAAGGGCCAAGCTATCGCTGACCAACTAGCAACGTGCACCTCTTTCCAGGAATCAACCCTCTAACTTCAATTTCCCCATATGAATCCATAGCTACCCTCTCCTTAGACAGAACCCGCTTACCAAATGACACTCTTCTTCGATGGCTCCAAGTGTCAACGTGGAGGTGGGGCTGGTGTTATCCTCATTCCTCTTGATGGTGAACCTATGCCTTTATCTTTCAAACTAGATTTTGATTGTACAAACAATATTGCTGAATACGAAGCACTCGTATTGGGTCTCCAAGCTACTTATGCCTTAGATGTTAAGTCCATCAATATATTTGGTGATTCCCAGCTGGTTGTAAACCAAGTCAATGGTATATACCAGTGTTGTAATGAGATACTTCAAAAGTATAAACATCACGTAGATATACTTTTGACCACCTTTGACTGTTACAAACTTCAAACCACCCCACGTTCTACCAATAAGTTTGTAGGATACAATGGCCTACTTGGCTTCTTAGATACCCACTTTACCCACTGACTCTAAAATCTTTGTCACAATACAAAGGCTACAATCACCCTCTTATTTACCTTGTGAAGTCTACTCATGTCAGAACGGTTGCACCTAACCCATGTGACCTTTGGTATAAGAAATTTGTATGACTATCTTTCCCTTTCCATTCTACCCACTGATCTCACTCATAATGGACAATGTGCCTTTCTTAAAAGTGTCTCTCATTATGTCATCATGGGTGGTCTCCTTTATAAGCGTGGAACTTCGACAGGTATTCTCTTACAATGCCTTAAAAGTTCTAAAATTCCCTACACCATTAAGGAAGTCCACGATGGAATTTTTGGGGGTCACTTTAGTGGTTTAGCTATGGACAAAACACATCCTTCGTCTTGGGCTATTATTTGCCAACCTTAAACCGCATGGTTGTTGTGACTATGTTAAACATTGTGTGAAATGCCAACAACATGCTAATCTCCATCACACACCTAGTCATGCCCTTAGGTCGCACGAGATCTTTGGCCTTTCTCTCAATGGGGCTTGGATCTTGTCGGATGAGATCAATCCCCATTCTTCACAATGCCACCAATGGATCATAACTGCTACTGAATATTACACTAAATGGGTAGAGGCCATTCCCCTCATTTCTACAAAAGCTGAGAAAATATGTGAATTCATCAACCATCACATCATTTGTTCGCTTTGGTGTTCCTCACCACCTCATCATTGATAATGGAAAGCAATTCAAAAACAAAACCCTACATAAGCTATGCGACACTTTTGGCATCTAACTTAGTTTCTCATCACCTTATTACCCATAAACCAATGGCCAAGTAGAATTGACCAATAAAACCTTGAACAAAATTCTTATGAAAGTATACGACGATACTTGGAAGGATTGGCATATCACACATTCCTTTTTCCTTGTGGGCTTATCGCACTAGTATTTGCACTTTGACTGCTGCCACACCTTTTTCTCTGGTCTATGGTACCAAGGTTTTCTTACCTCTCGAAGTCCAGATTCCATCTCTCCATCTCACTACAAGACATGCTCAATGACGATGAATTTCACCAAGATCATTTGGCACAACTTGAGTTATTAGATGAACGTTGTCTCAATGCTCTTGACCATCTCCAAATCTACCAAAAACATATCAAACGTGCCTATGAAAAATGTGTCCATGAATGAACCTTTCAGGTCAGTGACCTCATCCTAAAATAAAATCAACATGTAACCAAAGAAAAGAAAAGTAAACAGGGAAAAATTGCTCCTAATTGGCTTGGACCCTATATCGTTACCCATGCCTATGGATCAGGTGCTTATCATTTGTCTTCACTCAAAGGTAAACCCGAACCTGAGCCCCTCAATGCCTTACATCTTTGACCATTTTATTGTTGACATTTAGTCCTATATCACTTTCTATCAGTTGATCACTCGTCCCTTGAGCGTTGTTCACCTTCCATATTACCCATTTTTTAGGATCCATTACTAAACAAGAATCATGTGATTACCCGTCACCTTTCAGCCTTATCTTCAATATGAGTACCACAGACTCTACTCATAGCATGATTCTCATGGATACTTTTTGTCTTCTTCAAGATGGAATCCCATGGTTGTTCATCACTCAAAACCACCCCTTTCATAATTAACCCCTGTGTACTATGGTTTTTTCTTCTGAACAAGAGCCTACTCTTCCTCTATAGTCTTGTCCATGACTTAAATGTCTAAAAACAAAAAGGGATTCAACTCCTTGAGTCAAACTTCCAGCAAAAGATGACTCCCTCACAAAGGGACATCTCTTCACTCTATTTCCGCCACTATAAATAGACTACTCCCTTGAAGGACAACTATATGAAGTCATTTTCAAAAATATAATAAAATATCCAGAAGCTTCCCGCATCAATCAGCTTCACGAAGACCTCAAGGAGATAATATACTCATCCCATATAGACTTCCCGACATTGATCAGTCTATTAAAAATAAAAACAATAAAAAATGAAGAAAGGGATGATAACTTTTTGTCATGGACTTGCCTATTTTGATCATAGGTTTCTTGCTACGAAAAACATGTTGTCATACACTAGGTTACGCTTAACCATCCACTCTCACCTCATTGCCTTTTCATCCTAATTTCCTCTCTACTTAAGGGACTTGCCACAACCATGAACATTTCATGATCATGTGACTTTCTTCACCCTTAGAATAGTCCATTATGCAAGGCCTTTAGGGTCATACGTTCATAAGCCCATCTTGGGTATGGTAGACTCATTAGGGTTCTTATCAATTAAGCCACTCTTTTTCCACTCCTCTTACCATTCTCCTTCCTCATTACTTATTGATTATCCTATACATGACCTGATCATCGACACCTATGTTTAAAATAACTCAACCATGCCTACATTTACCTACACCCAATCATGCCTATGACCTACATTCAACCATGTCTAACACCTACCAACCCATTCCTCTACTTCATCATAATCTTCCCTAGCTTATGGGAGAACTACATCGGCCTGAGGCCCCTTTTCGTTCGGGGCTATGTAGGCAGCACTTCGAGGGCATGGGGCCCTTGGAGGTTAGCTCGGCCACTCTTTACCCTAACCAATTCCCCCTTTCACTTTCCTATTCACATTCTACCTTAGTTAGTTTCCATTTTATATCAATAACTGGAAATTAAACCAAACAAGCATCAATTAATACACATTTTTACCACATCATCAAATCATTCATTTATCATTTTCACATTTCCATTATAGCACATATTTGGAAATTTAAACCATAACCTGCATAAACATCATCATTTATCCTGACCCACCATGCCTACCTCAACCTTGACATTCCAATCATGCCTAAATCAACCTAACTCAATCATGCCTAAATCAACCTGACTCAATCATGCCTAAATCAACCTGAATCTCAATCATGCCTAAACCAACCTGACTCCATGCCATGCCTAAATCAACCTAACTCCAATCATGCCTAAATTGACCTGACTCAATCATGCCTAAATTTGACCTGCACTCTTCCCATGCCTACACGACCTTACTTTACTCAATCATGCCTAATTCACCTAGTTTCCATCACATACACACATAATAATGGAAATTAAAAACAAGTACAACCATCCATACTATAAAAATCATCATCTATAAATCAGAAAGTCTGTGTATACATACATATGTACACAGATACAAATAAATACAAATACCTCAAATCACTCAGATACATCCTCACCATCTTCGGCACGCAAGCCGGTTATATGATCAAACATCTCAAAAACTCTCATGTACATCCTCACCATCTTTAGCACGCATGCTGGTATATGATCAAAAAATCTCAAAAACTCTCATGTACATCCTCGCTCTCTTCGGCATGCAGGCCGGTATATCTCAAAATACACAAAAAAAATATGGAGGTACATGCATAACTATCAGGCATCCCCCTGTCGGATATCCTCCATGCTTGTCTCGCTGGTCTCCTCCTCCTCCACTGCTTCTTGTGCGGCATCCCACTAGCATCTCCCCACCCACCATGGGCCTCAGGTCTAACCTCTGATGGCCCCTCACCTAGAGCTTGCCTTCCGTACACTAGTGGCCTCGTCCCTACTCTTGTCTCTTGGGCTCACTGGCCCCCTGTACTCTCTACACTATGAGTGCAGGACCTGGTCCTCTCACTCGAAGCCTATTATGCTCTATACTCAGCATAAGATGGGACATCTATCCCTGATGGCCATCAAGTGGATCCTGATAGTATCGTGCCTCACCTAGGGCGTCCCTAAACCTATCCATCTGGTACGGTCTACGAAGGGACCCATCGGTCTCAGCCCCTGTACCTATCTCTCAGGACCCTATCCCCACTACTACCTGTAATAAAGGACCCTATGCTGTCCCTGTATCCAATTGTATCTTTAAAATGGTGCATGTACAGTGATTTGGGCCTATGTAGGGCCAAAATCTGTGCCTATGTGCAGTGGCCAACTGGCCCTATGGCACTTGTAACCTATGTGCCTGTAACGTGGCCACCTCTACTATCTCTGTGACCCTATCAGCTAGCCCTATAAACCAGTAATCTGGGCCTGTAATGACCCCTTTAGGCCACATGTCCCCAACTGTAATGTGTCTCTCTAGACTATGATGGTAGCCACGTCTTGGCTACCCTAGTCTAGGTGGTGCTTGCTCATAGCTAGGCTACCCACCACCATCTATATGCATCTATACAGCTAACATCATCTATCTGTCGGTCCACCAGGCTGCTCCTCCTGCCTTGTCAGCACTATAGGTTAAGGGTGGAGACATAGGTCTCTCCACATCATCCCTCCTATACTATGGAAATGGTGGTGGCACATCCTGGGGCAGCCCAAACTGCCATCTAGACTCTATCTACTGGTATCATCTCGTGCTCCCTGGCACTGACATGCCCCTCTATCCATGTGAGCAGATGTAGCTCATCCAACTCATCGGCCATGCGACTGTATGATGGATATACCACATACGGCCTCCAAATAATGTCTACTCTAGACAACCCCTCCAAGCATCCGCCTGTAGTGAGCTACATCATGTGTAGCCCTAGCCCCCCGTCACACACCACCAACTGGCACCCAATCACCTATAACCAACCCAGACCATACCTGGCTCAAATGCATCCAGTTGGGGCAAACCAATTGGCTGCACACACACAATGTGCTCGTAGGCCCAACAATGAAGAAGGAAAGTGCAGCACAAGCTGAACCTCCGTAGCCTCCCGTAGGCCCATAGCTCCCTGTATAACTACACCAGGTAGGTTGGTGCCCATGCAAACTAGGTCCTATCCTCCATCATATCATGACAAACTCCCATCAATTCCTATGGGAATCTCCCACCCTCTGCATATGGTAGTGCAAAACAACACACTTCCTCCATAATCAAAACAACTAACCTCATCTCCTCATGATGGGCTCGCGTACATCTCTCCATAGCTCATGCTTGTGCTATGGAACCTCATCTCATCCATCCCCTCTCCAAATACTGTCAACATCAGCTCCTCAGAGGCCTCTAATGAAATTGAGTACACATGCACTCCCTACTATCGGTAATCTACAGGATCATGTACACATCCTCTAAGGTGAATGTGATCTCACCTGTCGACCAAGATGGAAAGTGTTGGTCACGGAATCCCATCTATCAATGAGAGTGACCATCAAACTAAGAATCACGCACTACATGCCTATAGCATCATATACCAATCAGACCCACTGTCAGTCAACATGTGCCTCCACTCCTCATCGGTCATATCTCCCCATACTGCTAGCATATAGGGGATGGTACTCTATCCCACATCCGTAGCTAGTCTCTCGCCTACATCCAAATAATCACACCATTGTTAAACCCATAACCATTTTCACAACACCCCCCTTACCTGATGAACCCATTCCTACAATTCCTTCAACATTTTCCTTCCCTACAACCTTATTAACACACCCTTACCTATCCTCAACCCACTTACATTCACATCTCACAGTTTCCAACCCCCTAAAAAACCTTGTACCTGGCCATCTTTTTCCTTACAATCTTGACAGCCGGTCACCCAGTAACCAGCATCGGTCAACCCATTATTTGACTGATGTCATCTATATCTTACTGACGTCAGCCAATTCCTGACCGCATGTCGGTCACTGTCGCCGCACCAAATCAGCCAAACCCCCCATTTTTTTCTCACCAAATTCAACATTCTACCCTAATAACCTATTATATCCTACCCTTCCCTACCTAAACCCCTCCCCACCCCTGTTTACCCTACCTAGGACCTATCCCCTCCCTCATTTCATCAATTTTATCCACAAATTTCATTATAATTCCCACCCGAAAAATCCTTCTACCCACATCCCCTTTTTTAAATTCCCACAACCTAATACGTAGAATGAGATTAGATCTTACCTCATCTTGGTGTCATCTACGTGGTGGCACAACTAGCCATTGCTATGTTGGTGGCCCACCCGACCCCTCTCCTACCTCTGCCATCACCAAATGCTCTCCTCACCTCCACCCAATCAAATTCTCCACACCAATCTCGTGGACCCATCTACCTAGCTCCTCTCACCAACCAGATCTCTCCACCTCAACCAGGTACATCCCTCATACTTTCCTCTTGAAAAGCACCAAAATTCAAATGGCTCTATCATTTTCTCCAACGGTACAAACACAACAATGATTTCATAAAATATGGAATTTTTGTTTTATAAACCCACCCCGACCTGACCAACGATGCAGTCCTATTTATACCCTAGCCAACCGACGTCGGTCACCCTATAACTGGCATCGGTCCACCCATTATAATTGTTTGGTCTTTCTAAACTTCCTTTTTCCTGTAACCATTCGTGCCAACGTACCTTTTTATCATCTCAGACACCCATTGAACCATACCTACAAACCCAACCTACCCCTACATTGCCTTTGTTGTGATCTTAGGAGTTGTTATTTTACCTATACCTTGGCCTTACCCATGCCGTTACCTATATACCTTGACCTTGAACCACTTTTTGTGACCTTTGACCCTCCGTGCTCACTGTACCTTATGCAACATGGTTACCCGTGTTGTTCAGCCTACCAACCTTACCTTGCCTATTGCCGTGATGTTTATCCTGACCTGACCTTTAGGTGTACTGAGAACATACCTAAACGTTCTTACACATGACCTTTGTTGTGTTTCCACACCATATCCTATACCTTGGATACCAGAATCACTTCAACCCTATTTGGATAGACCTATCAACCTTAGCCATAGACGTAGAGTTTGAAATCTTCTCAACCTGGTACTGTGCCACAATTTCCAATGTGTGCATGTGTTCAACTACCACTACCTTTGACCCTGGCCCATTTACCTATTTACCCCAATTTGACCTTTTACCTTTACCTAATGCGCCCACTGATCTTCATTTTCCCACCTCCTCATTTTATCAAACCACTCACCACTTTCGTCTCTCACCTCATCGGTTCCTAGTTTGAGGGGGGTTACCTTCACCCACGCTTGGGGAAACACCACCCTCACTTACACTCGACATAACCATTTCTTATTTTTGTTAGCGTCGCTTACCAATACAAGCCATGTGATAAAAAGGGGAAAAATGTAGACACCAAAATTGGGTCACACTCCCCTTGGTCCCCCTTTCAAATAACCAACTTAAACACATTCACCTAAACATGACCCTTATCCCCCACATTAATATTAATTTAATTATTTAAAACTAAATTAATACCCATCCTCACCCCATTTATTAATTTAACTTAGTTACTTTAATTAAATGGATGCACACCTCACCTAGACACCTCACCATAGACCTATTCATAGCATGTTTCCATAAATGAATAAGACTTGGTTCAACCCTAAAAAATCAAGGCCTATTATTCCTCTAACCACCTTCCCACTCATAAAAACATAACGTCCATTCTGATCCATGAATAAATGGATAGACCTAGCCCAAATGATTACAAGATCTGTTATTTTTTAGCAAACCTAGGGAATCCCACCTTAACCGATGCCGGTCATCCCTAAACCAACATCGATGGTTAATAAGGAATCATTCGTCGGTTTACCATTTATTCACTTGAGGAACCTTGTGGAAAAGGTTGGCACATTTTGGAATCAAGGAGAAGATAAGAGAGTTGCATGCAAGCAGAACCAGAGTCTTTTTTGCACACCTACAAACATCCATAGCCAGCACCAGGACAGATCCATAGGTATTACACTCACGGTAACATTCCAGGAAGCACTACTCATGGTACCAAACATCATTCCTCTTAATCAACCATCATCATCATCCATCCATTTGAACCTGCACCATAGTAAGTAAACTTTTTACCTGCATCATCTATTTCTACTTCAATCTATTGGGTTCTTCTATTGTTGTTATCAGTTTCCACTTACACCCTCACTCCCCTACCATTTACTTTCCTGTAAACTCAACCATTCCTCCACCCACACCATTAAATCACCTATATCTGAATCTATTACACATCTCTTGAGTATAACTAAGATTCCTACAGACCTCTCCACCCCCATTTTGTCTCTATTTAACCTCCAGATCAACCTCTAAAACCAGATCCTTTTTAGTTTTTATCAGCACTGCCTCTACCAATGTCAGTTACCCATGACCGTCGTCAGTTCTACCTAACCATGATCAGTCATACCCAACTGATGTCGAGTCTTTGTGTCTATCAACACTCTGTAAACCAACAACCACCTACCTACCAAAACAACCCAAACACCTTACCCAACCCTGACTAAGACCCTATATGTGTACCTATAGACCACCTGGAACAACCCTACAACCTAACCCAAAGACCTTGACCCACATAGTTTTTTAGTATTTAATTGGATCGATGATGATAGTGATCTGAGGTACCCAAATCAGAATACTAGCACTAGATTCGTTTATGTATGTATTTCAGTTATTTCATATTTGTTTTATAAAAACAGTGGATTGACAGCCTTCTAGGGAGTATCACACTTCCCGGATCTAGCATACGCTAGGCAATTCCACATGTCATATATTATTTAACTCTTCTTTGGTGGTCTTGTTTTCTATTTCAGGTAGTTCCTCCCAGCCAAAAGGAAGCTCTCATCGTCAACATCATATTCAAGAAGTTTGAATGCGCGCATCAACCTCTAACTAACCAACACAATAGGTATTCCTCCTCAACCCATAAAATTATCTGTTTCTTCACATTCAAAATGAAAAGAAAATGGTGAAACAGAGAGTTCTGCCATTAATGGAGGATTATTTACAGAAACAGAAGTACATGCATCTACTTAAGAGGTAGAAGATATAACTAACAGATCTACACATCAATGCATCACAAAAGGTAAATAAACATTGTATGAAGCACAATGAACTAGATCTGAGTCATGACAAGCCAAATAAACATGAGGGTTTACACCCATAAAAAATATGTACAAAATATATCCATGTATATTGATTTAAAAGAGTTTCTAGTAGCCACACTACATTTAAAAGGGTCATCTCAGACCATATACATCAAATGACAGAGATCCAACCACTCCAAACTGATCTGATCAAATATCCTAACCATGCTTTCCCCATTGTAACCCTTGTTATAGACCCACACACCCATACATATGCTTAATTATATCATGTACAATACTCTAACATCAAGAAATCTAAACCCTAGCATCATGAGATCCAAACTCTTAGCATCACCTAACATTTCTGCAACACCTCATTACCCTCCTTCTTCTCTTAGTACTCTTGTACTCTCTATCACCTTCACATTACCTTCTCATTTTTTGTTTCCGTCTAAGCATTCCTTTAAATAGGATCAACGTCCACCACCATGACTTCTCTCATGAGCAGATCACATGTCAAGTGTCAATGTGGTCCTCCATAGGTGAATGCTTATCCTCTTTGTAAAACCTTCCACTAACTGTAATGATGCCTTTGGGAATATTCCCTACTTGAAATATCCTTTTCTTGGCCTCCAAGGTTCTAGGCTGACACCTTATCCACTTATCTTGCCTAGTCAGGCCCTCACATTTTTCCTCAAGTGACTCCATGATGCCAAATATGGCTGTCCTTTAAACCCTTGTTCTTCCTCCCGCGCACGCCCTGATTTCACTTATACCCTTCTTAAACCCTTTTCCTGCATGCTTTTTCCTGATATCCCTTCTATTAACTGGTCCTATGCATGCACCTCTTAGTACTTACACATACTATTATACCTTCTTCTACTCCTCTTATAACACATGATAGTATTACTAGAAATTATTCGCTTTATTATGTTCTTGGTTGTTATAATATGGATGTTAATACTTCTACTTATAATATTGAAAATGTACATGTGCATGATGTTATTTCTACTAGTATGCAAGATGAATTTTAAGTTGTGTCTCCTACTATTCCTACTTCTACAAGTGTTTATAATGAATGCAATAATATATATGATATTAGTTCTCCTACACTTCTTTTTATGTTGATGGTATCCTTGATGAACTAATTTCTTGTGAAAACATGTCTGATAGTGATGTAGACTATGCTTCTGATCATGAACATGTTAGTAATATGATTGCTAAATGTGAATTTACTACTCCTCTTTATTATCTCTCTGAAGTTGTTACTCATGATGATTCTACACCTCTTATCATATCTTTTGAATCTATTTCTAGCATTCCCATAGATCTTCCATGTTCCTTTCTTCTTCTCACACCTCTTTCTTCTACTTCTAAATTTTTTTCACATGATGATTATACTCCTACTATTAGTACACCTCTTATTATGTCTTCTGAGTCCACATCTATCATTCTCATAGATCATCCATGTTTCTTTTCTCTTCTTCCACCTCTTTCTTCATGTGACATTTTTGCTCATGATGATCTTACTCCTAGCACTAGTACACATTTTATTATTTCTTCTAAATCTACATATAGCATTACCATATATCCTTCATGTTATTCTCCTCCTCTTCCACCTCCTCCTCCTTCCAAATCTGATCATTCTTCTCACATTCCCATGATCACTCACAATGACAAGATCTAACCTCTCAATAGACCTATTACTTCACCTATAATTCATTCACATGATATTTTATCTCTCATGCATGCTATTAGCATGTTGCAATCTCAAGTTCATACTCTCACTTTTGAAAGTAAATCCTACTAAACTTCCATTGATGATAATTCTTTGCATGAAAATCCTATTCCTAAAAATATTCACAATTCTACTTTCCCAAAGGACTTCATCATACCTAACTTTTCATGTTTTGATGACACTCACAACCCTTATTTACATCTCAATAATTATCATTCAACCATGTCTACTTATTCTAATGATCACTTATTACTCAAAACATTTCATCATAGTCTTGTTGATCATGCTCTCCAATGGTACACTCATTTTCCTTATAGGTCCATTGCTACTTATTATGATATGGAGGATGTTTTTCTTAGATAATTTACTTCTAATAATGGTCCTAAGGTTACATATGAACGTTTTCCTTCATTGCATCAAGGAAAGAAAGAACCAATTTTTGACTACAATTTACACTTTAATTCTTTTATGCATGAGTTATTATTTGAGCACATTAATTTAGAAAAACAATTTATCTTTTATCATGGCTTGATTCATGTATTGAAAAAAAAATACTATATGATACATGTGAATCTTTTACTAGCTTATGTTACAAAGTCATTGATTTAGAAAAAAATTTAATTGTTGCACATGTTATATCACCCCCTTCTACCTCTTTTAATACTTATTCATCTACTATTTCTTCTCCTGTTCCATCCATTAAGCTTCCTCCACTGTCATTATATCATCCTTCATGTAAGCATCATTCTCCTCCTCCACCGCGTTGACATACACCTAAGTCCTATCCACCTCCTACTTGTGAACCATTGCAATTCTCACATAATGAAAAATATCATGATGTATTATGTGCTTTACTTGACAAGCATTTAATCCGCTTACCTTCTACTGAGCATCATCCACCTCACCTCTTGGAACACCAACGTGACTGCCCTTTTTGTAATTTCCACCTCATCATTGGCCATCACAATAATGACTGCTATGTTCTCCATGATTGGTTGCACAAATTAGAAGACAAAGGTGTCATTACTTTCCAGTCATGCTCTCATGAGAACTCTCTTTCTCCTATTCCACATAAACATGATTCCACATCTATTCACTTATCTCCTTCACCTCCATCTAAAGTTGTCATCCGTCCACCTTTTAAGGTTATCATCTATTTGTGTTCTCCATCTAATCCACCTATGGTTGCATCATTTAATTCTACACAAAACATTACCTCATTGGTGTCTTAAGCCTCTTTCTTCCGTATTTCTTCCCACCACGGCTTCCATTCTTGGTCCCATTCCATTTAGAATATAATTTGGCACTTATTCTCACACTATTGTTGCTTCACATGCTCCATGTATGCCTTACAGGCCACTTTATCTTTGGTAGATGACATCCAATTTCTATTTCATTACCTTCTGATGCACTCTCATGCTACGATTCAAAATTGAATGTTGAGGGAATATTACATCAATGAACCTCTCCTTTCATAACTCATGCACTATTCTTCATGTAATATCTTTTCTCACATCTCCTTGCACATGAAAAACCCATTTACCGATGATGTACTCTTGTTTTGTGGTTCATTCTTAACTGTTGAGGGGGCATTTATAAATGAACCTCATTATCACGCTAGGGGGAAATATCTCTTCTTCCCCCTCTTCATTATAATCACACGTGATTATAACCAGTATGTTACACTCTCTCATAATACAAATACCAATGCATCATTATTCTATTCTCTTATATTTCTCTTTCACATTATCTATTATATTTACATCAAATACATCTATTTCTATTCATCACATACTATGCTCTTCATTCTCATTCAAATAAAAATCCTATTAAAATCATTATTTATCTATTTATTTCCACATCATTATGCATTTCAAATCAAAATAACCATTTCAATAATGCACATACAATCTATCACATTACATGATTCCTACCATGTACAAATCATAATCATGACATAATATACAATGCACATCAATATCCAATGCCATAACAACATCCATATATATATATCATCCAAACTCATAAGCTGCAAAATACAATCATTTGGGGGAAAGACCCCATGTATCGATACAACATATACATTATATCATACATCATCATCGCTATCACTATATACAATAGCAGGAGCTCTAGAACTAGAAGATTTGCCACTGATCTCAACCTCTAGATCTCTCTAAATCCCTCAGAAGTATTGAAATCTTGGCCGTCTACTCTATAAATCGACCCTATAGCTCAACATATTTTGCAAACACATCCTGATCTAGGGTTCCTCCTCCTACAGCCTCCCTAGCTCGCTTAGTCTCCACACGAGCCTTGTCATGCTCTCTTAATAACATGATACACATGCCACCAAATCAAACAAATGGGTATGTTCTCCCACAATAACATCAAATCTCTCGAGCATACTACCTCCCATGAGCACATATGGAGGCACACTCCACATTAACATGCGTATTGACAAATCTACAATAAACATCACCTAAAATCATAAAAAACACCACTAGCTTCTATATACCTTTGCAATATCTAATAAGCAAGAAAGAAATAACAAATGGAAATGAATACTACTTACATTTGGTTCGTGTCGCTGCTACACCATCTACACCAGGGGAAGGTGCATGCCCCTCTACTCCTCCAACTATTGGTCTACCAACCACATCCACCACTACTGGAAATAACAACACCCATAGATGTGTGACCCACCACTCACTATATGATTGGGTAAAATCCTCATCATCAACCTGTATAGGCTCTATAGCTGGATCTACCTCATCTAGACCAATATACACTATTAATGCTCATGTAATACATGGTCTCGCCCCTGCTTATCTAGCCGATCTAGTAGATATCAACCATATATATGGCTCCAGGGGCACATCTTGGGCCATGCCAAACTATTTAGATACTATCAACCCTAAAATAGCTTTGTCACATTTGGAATCAATCCCCTAACCACATGGTGCGCCAAATACACCACAACTCCACACCATCCTCTACCCATCCACCACAGTCTCTATACAGTCTCCATATAATGGCCTCATGGCCCATCTGATCTAGCATCGACCTATAGGTGGTTGTATCCATCCTCCTACTATGGGTTCCTACCCACCTTGCTACAAATATCTTAGGTTGAGCCCAATCACCCCGTGGCCCACTAAGTGGCCTCAATATTGCTATATGCTCATAATCCCATACATTCCACCCCCATGGTCCTCCTAATTGAATATATACAAATCTCTATACAAGTGGGATAATACACATTGTGTCCATACATACCTAGTCCCGTTCTTCTCTATCCTCTGGAAAATATAATGCATATTATACAATATCCCAACTCCACCACCCTCCACTACCACCAATGACACTAGAATCACTGGAATAAAATTCCACAACTGTGGAATGTTGGATGTCAATATCGTATCTAAACTGATATGAGTCTCTTCATATACTCATGTTATTGTGAAATACTACCTCACTTCCCTCATCTGACTATGAACATCGACTATTCTCATCACCTGCACTCTCTCCCCTATAATAGACAACCGTAATATCCGATACACATCCTCTATGGTCACTATCATTTCACTAGTAGGAAACCAAAATGTATACGTATCTGTCCACCATCTATCACACAAAGGATTCAACATAGGCATGTTATGGGGTACCTCCCCCAATCTTGCAATGTGTCGTAGGCTGACACGGTCCAATATATCCCACTTCAAATCTGACAAGCCCAAAGTAAGTAGTGTACTCAAATGATGGACCATCTGAAAATATCTCCAGTGTATATCCCTCTACACAACACAAAATCAACAAAATCCCTCCATTAGCACACAATACATATTACAAAAATCACTGATCATAACATCAATAATTATCATTTAAGTGACCAATCCTTGCTCTGGAATGCCAATGCAGAGGAGCAGGTCACATTCGCCCAACATCCAGTCACTAGTGCCTACAACTGGGGGCTAATGTCCTTAGGGGTAGAAACACCCTATTCGCTTCCGCCCTGGTTAGAAATGCCAAAAAATACATAAACACAAATTTTTCAAAAATTAATGAAATCAAACATATTTGACATTTTTTTCTAGAAATCATCATACATACCAACTCATCAGTCATCTAGAAGCCATGACCGCCACTAGCCTCTCAAATATATTCAAGCTCGTTGCTCTAACACGTGACACCCTCATAGCTCAGAGCTTGAAATCTCAATCAATTTCGGTACAAATGAAATTACTATCCACTTTTTAATATTACTATATGTAGTAATTCCAATTTTTCATATACTATAGTTACTATTTGCAACCACTTTTATAACTAATACACATTACATAGTTTCACTCATATCTTGAGCCTCATAACTCCATTTGTCTCACCGTTTGAGCCATATAGATCATAATTTCATCTAACACCATACCATATAAATTTCAACATATCATATTCAACTCTGGCACATGTACAAATCACTATCTACTCATGATTCGGTAACATTATCTCATACTATCTCTCATTCACTATTACAAACATCTTATATGTCTTACTTTTGGTTCAATGCTCATTTCCCTTCCCTTCACCCTTTCGCCAAAATATGGGCATACAATTGAGATTATCCCATAATCCCTCTCAGGTTACAATACAGTCCATCGACACTCCTAGTATATTACTATCACATTTTTCTCTAATATCATTCAAGAAAATGCATAATCATTCTATACTACATTCAATATTTTCTACTATTTCAAATTTATTCCCCTAAATGACCTAATCTGGGGGAAAATAAAAAATCTCTCCACGAGTAATTTACTAAGTACAAAATCTCAAAGAAATATTCTATCATTCGAATCAAATAAATCATTTAGTACAATAAGTATACTTTACTATCTCTCCTAGATGACCTAACTTGGGAGCTACATCAAAGTTACAATCCTTCCCAAATGACCTAACTTGGGATTCACTTTACATTTCTATAGCTTCTAGATGAAATAACTTGGAGGCTATCTATCACTATATAAATTAGAACACATGTTACTGTAGGAGTGGGGGAAATGAGGCATCATTACCTTTCCTAAATTAATCTTATATGGGTGTTACAATCAAAACAAACACTTTTTCAAATGAAACTAATAGGAACAAAATTAGAATTAATTGTATCTCTATTCATCTGCAGTGGTTGGAACTCTTGGGGATACAGTCATGGATGGAGAGTACAACTGGACCTCTCTCCCCAATACTCTTCCTTTGGCAAAAAGACACCCAAATCCTCCCATTTATAAACAAAACTAGGTCAAGAATTGATCACTTCCTACCTATTTAGTCTCCTTTGACAACAATTCAAAATCTTCAAAATATCCAAATCAATTTTAACCATTTCTCCTAGTGCTCCCTACAATGACTCATTATCTGCATTTATGCCACATGGGTCAAAATGTTGATCCATGGTTCACCACGCTATAAGTTTCTACATTCTACACCCACTTTACAACATGGATTCTTCAGGCTTTGTACATGTATGTTCCTTACTTCCTTTACACTACTTGAATATCATTCAAATAACATAAAGGTGGGAAAATGTAGACATAAAATCATGCACATATTACTATTTTACTATGCCATTAATATGTTGTTTATATGCATGGTTCTTAAGTAAGAATAGTATTCATTGATGACACAATCTTTTGTCCATCCACTTGTTTTGATTGTTTTTATTATCTTTCTCTCTCACACCTGTCATTACTGCACCCAGTTCTGCTTGGGTCACATGGATCCTTGTCTTTCTGTCTTTTCACATATGTCATCATTCATCCCAGCACACTAGCATCCATTCTGAACACTAGTGCCCAAGTGCTCATGTCCATTTTGGGTGCTCCTATTCTCTTTGTTGTGTTTACACTTTTGACATTTGTGGTTGTCTTTTCTAGTTTTTTCATCCTTATCTCAAGCTCATAGTCGGCATTTTGGGTCACTAGTGTCGAAATGTAAACAAGAGATCTATATATATACACAACATACACTCTCTTATTCTGGATGGAAATTATAAGGGATAATCTCATCTAAATACCATCACTACCATTACAAGGGATTTCATTTTTAGGTTGTATACACTACATAGGAAGGGGAAGTGCTCAATTTCATATCACACATTTGCATCTTATCTAGCCATAGCCCACTATCTTTGCATCATTAGTGCGAGGGAAACCTAAGGACACTATTACACACACAAGCATAACAAACTATATGGAGTCTAGAATTTAGTGCAAAACTCGGTCATAAGTTCACTCATTGGGTGACTTCCGGGGTCAGTACGACTTCATATATTACATTTTATTTCAAATTTGATGTGTTTGTGACATTATGCAAGTAGCTAGGATTTTTGTTGCAAGTTACAATGTAGTATTTATTTTTATACTCAGATGCCTAGGCATAGTGGAACTTCACTTAGATAGATATGAGTGCTCACCTGAAACTTACTAGGTCCCTCTTTGTTACTAACTTTCCAAGGTATTAGCATGCATGAACATATATTCCAAACCATAACAAGTAAACAAGTGCAAACATAAATGATTCCGATCATAACCATGATGTATAATAAACTAAACAAGGATCAAGATCAGATTTACCATATAATAACCATGAGTAAAGATGTTAATTACCAAGATCCACTCACAACGATCCATCACGTTAATTTGTCATAAAACAAAGAAGTTGAATACACCATAAGCATCATCACAAAGTCATGCACACAAACATACCGACATCATAGCTTTTTTACAATCCAGATCTCTCTAATCCATGCAAATTAATACATATGTATAGGGGTGGGGAATTTTCCTTCACCACCCATGAACTCTCAAAATAGTCTGCATAGCCATGCGTTGCTACGAAGATAACTAAAAAAGCATGCAAGCTTCGCCTAATAATAGATCATCTATAATTAACTCTAGATCTAATCCTATTATCATCTCTAAGACTGCATGTCTCTTGTTGATCTTCTAATTTCTCTCAAAATAACCCTTTCTTATCCTTGAAGTCTTCATGCCTTTTCCTATTCTTAGCCCATGCCATGAAAAATAGCTAAGTGTCGAACTCTACCTTTCCTAGGCATACCCTTCTTTCACCGAATTTCTGCGTGCGCCTACTTGCCCCTTCCTTCGTGCCACACATATGTGCTTTTGATACTTAGGAAATATTTCACCAAGCCAACATTACCCCACACTAATGTCATTGCCACCCCCAGTGATGGGTACTCATACCTTATCCCTCCAAAGAGTAAAGAATAAAGAAGTAAAGAATGAATGTAGATAATAAAATGAAAAGATGTAAGAATACTTCAACAATCTGGTAACTATTCTTCTATAGGAAACAAAAGTTTAGAGTATTTATTCTTAATGTCTACTTCTAGCTTATTCCAGTCACTGAGTCCCTTCTTTGCCTTTTCTGGGATCTCCCCAAGCACAACTTGCATTTCATCCATTGTCATATCTTCACCCTTATGCTTTAACACTCTTATAACATTTTCCAAACATGAAATCATGCCGTCCATCACGTCCATTCTTTATGCTATCAGTTTCCTACTTCTCTTTATTCTCTCCTTGTGAGGATCCCAGGTTGCTGTGAGTGCATCACACTTCTCTGATAATAATGTCGTCCTCTCCTCACGTACCAAAGTCTCATTTTTATTTACAAGGACCTATTTCTCTTGGATTAATTTCCTTATTTTAATGATCATCTCTAGATCTTCACACACATTCAACACCAAGTTTTCCTTATTTAATTATTCCTTAATTATTTTCTTTAGGGAATCATATTCAACTATCTTGCGTGCAATCTGCTTCTTGGTTATCTCCTTTTCAACTACAACTTCTTTTTCCTTCTGGGCATCTACACTTGCACGATGCACATTGGTTACCTTGTTTAATAGAAAATGCACAAGGGTTTGTAAATAATGCAGGGCTAATGGAAAGTTGTCAATTACCTTTTCTTCATACTGTTGTTGTTCCTTTAAAATTTTCTCTCCAATCTCCTCGGCCATCTCAAGGCAAGTCACCACTCTATTTTCCGATTTCTCATTTTATTTATTCAAGTCATCTATTTCCTCTTCCTTGTCCTTTTTATCCTCAATAAAAGCTCTCAAGGTAGTTGATTTATCAACATTATTTCACGTGACCTTTGCAGCTATCTTCATTAATGCATTTCTCAACTTCTCATATGAGAACTTTGTGGGATTGATTGTCACATGATTTGAATACAGATCCTTCTTCATTTTTCTGGTGGCACATGACTCCTCGCATACATCAAACTTGGGCTCATCCATGTGAGTCTGCATACTCCATGAAATTTGTTTCCGGGTGCATGTATTTTCCATCTCTGGGTCCATTAGCTCCCATCCATACAATTGTTCTGGGGTAAGAGTGCTCTAGAACCTAACACGTATAATATTCGTTGGGTCGTTGATGTACCTAAGGTCTAGTGTTTGTACCATATTTTCCTCCCTTTTTCTACTAGTGTGTTCACCTATATTTCCCTGTGTCTCAGCGCCTTCCTTATTCTCCTCTCCAATGCCATTGTCAGGGCCACTAGTAGGTTGTGTAACACTATCTTCTAGTTTTGTATCTCCCCCTAGCGTGGATTTATTCTTCACGCTCCTGTACACTCGTACTAGGGATGTATAAGTAAAACTATAGTTACTCAATGCCGGTACCTTTATCTTATATGACTTTAAGGATAGATGAAGAAACATGTTCTCGCATGGCCCATCTGATAGCTTTTCTTCCTCATTGTCCTTCACAAGCACATACTTGTACTTTTTATTCCTCTATTCCTCATTCGTCTTTACATGTGGTGACCACCTCAGTGGCTATAAGGTCCTAGTACCATCATCTCCATCCTTCTGATTCCTACACAATATCCTTCTACCATGATAAAACATAGATCTATCTTCTTTCTCTATGTCTTCTTTTTCAAGTACATTCTCCAAGCCCTTATTTTCCTACCTTGGGGGTGTCTCTTCAAATTTTCTCTTTGTACCCACAATCTATTTGTTCTTTGGAGGACCTGGAAGTGAAATTTCCTCACCAATGACATACTTTCCATCCTTGAACCTTGGCCTTAGATATACATAGATACACATAAGTTAGATTTGTCCCATAACCATGACCTCCGGAGTGATATCTATATTATCTGACTACATTGTCTCCACATATGCCTCCTTGTTAAGGTAGATATATGTCTTGTGAAAAATGTGAATGTATGCATCTACCTTATTAGTGTCAAATTGTAACTTACGCGTTATGTAATTATTTCACTGGAACTTTAAAGTAATGAGTAGTAAATGAAAAAGGTAACTTACACCAGGGGATTTTCTCGCCTGTATTCATGTAAAAGTACCCTAAAAAAAGTGTTTATATGCTACAAACTCTTCCTAACCCTCCAAAATGTTGGGTATTTATCTAGGGATGCACCACTCCCCCTCAAATTTGTTATGAATTCTTCTATAGAAATTCTCTTTGCGCTGCTTATATGTCCCTGTTATAGTGCCTTAGCATGTGAAGATCATGAAATTCTTCATAGACAATTTATTTTCTAAGGGATATACCCACATTTTTTCCTTTTTGCCATCAGGCACACCAATTTCATTGAACACAATCAACAACAAGATGCCCCCTAAGTTATTTTCTTACCTTTATCAATCTGGATGCAGACCTCTTCCACTATGCATTCTGCAATGTAGCTCATAATGTTATACTGAGTTTTGTTCGCCATTTTATGCGCTATGTAAAGCCAATGCTTGTTCACCTCCTTCCACCTCTCTGATGTGCCTAGCTTGTAGCTAATTAGTTACGAAGCTACCCTTATAGCTCAGTTTTCTATGTTTACGATATTAAAATCTTGGCATCCCTTGTGATATTTGAATGTGACAACCATTTCCTCTACCCCATCATCATTAGAAAGGTCACCTGTAATTTCCTCACTCAAGTCGCATGATCATGTAACCTTTCCAATCAATTTTTCTATAATTTTCATTCTCCTTCTCACAAAATATAAGTAATCTTCATGTACGTGTGACATGAGCCACTGGTACATACGATCAAGCTTGCCAAAGAATGACAACTTAATCAATTGCATAACCCCAAAACTTTCCAATAACTTGTAAATGTTTTTATCATACACCCTATGTTCATCTTTAGTTTTTATATTCATATTAAAAACCATATCTTCCTTTATATCCCTCCAGGTCTTCTCCGTCTGATGATTGAAGTCACTAATTTTGCATTTTTTCAATTGTGATGTCCATGACCTCCCTTTAAGAACCTCTTCTGGGTATTTTATTTCTACAAACCACTCATGTGGTTCCTTCTCAGTTTCCCTCTCAACGTATGAAGCTCTCTTTGGTTTCATTTAATTTACTTAAGTAAAAATCTTCTCTAAAAAATGCAAATGTTTTCATGCCTTACTATTGCACCTTTGATTTCCTATGTTTCTTCAAGATATCCCATGTGCTTTGGTGCCCTAGCTGTGAATTTCATCTCATTCAAACCCTAACACTGTGAATCTTTCCTTATGCACATGTCTAGCCCATTCAAACACACTTCCATGTGGAGATTTGGTAATTTTGTGTCTTCAAATCACCTGGTTCACCATTCAAAATATTTCTCTTCACACTTCACACTTCATCACACTTCTAAACTCAAAAACACAAAGGATGCAAGGTAAAAATAACATTGTAAGCTTCTTCTTTTATAGATCCTTTAAAATCCTCTGCATTAACTGCTCCTCAACCACCACCATATGCGACATTAATTTCACCCTTTCACTCTTCTGCATGTCGTGATGTATTCTTTCAACCACATACCTCCTTACACATGCCTCAATGTGCCGAAGTACCTATCCACTGCGCCTCATACCAAGTATTTTCCCAAGTTGTTTTCTACTTTGTGTTACAATACGCATCCATCCATATACGCATGGTTTTTAATTTCAAAAAATTTCTTTAAATACCTTAACTTTGAGCACCTGTAATATTTTTCTTCTATGCAAACCAATATTTCAAAGGAGATTCAAGTTTCAACCCATATATGTACTTGCATATCAATTGTATCTACTCCACCCCACACTTAAAGTATGCATAGTCTTCTATGCAAGAATCCAATAGATATTGATCAACTCCTAGCATGCAAGCATGCTTATTACATCAAAACACTAAACTAAATTGACAAAACATAACCATAATGAAGGGAAACACATGAAAAGAAAATGCATGAAAGAGAAGTCTAATCTAAGTGGGAATACTACCTTATTACAAACACCAAGAAGAATTATTTATAGTAGGGCTTCAAACTACTCCCATTGAAGTAATCGGGAAATAGAGTTCCATCAAGTGCCTATAGATTACAAGCATCAGAATCAAGTATCTTTATTACTACAAAGGGTCCCAATATATGAAATTTCAACTTCCCAGGGTGGTGTGCAAACTTTGAATCATACAGAAGAACCATATTGACCACCTCAAATGATTTATTCCTGATATTCCTATCATGCCATGTTTTTTGTCTAGAATTTTCTATCTTCTGGCTCTATCGGGAAATAGTGCATTGTTCATCCAATTGTATTAGTTTGTCTATGCGCTCCTCAATGGCTTGTTCATCATCAAGTCCTCTTGCAAAAGCAATACACAAGGATGGCAACATAAATTCCATAGGAAATACAACCTTTGCGCTAAATACCAACTAAAAGGGTGTGGCCTTATTCAATCTCTTGTAGGTAGTCCTGTATGCCCAAATTACAACAAAAACTTTATCATCCTAGTCTTTCCTTCCAACATCACAAATTATTGTCAATGTTTGTGCTAGAATCTTGTTAAAAGCCTCAGCAATTCCATTGGCCTATAGAT